>SDAX010001038.1:1709-16993 GCA_004193615.1 Conus consors
AGTCTTGAAATCCCTTTGGGTGAGGCAACTATGCTAACTTTCTTTTATTTTTTTTACATACCCATTCGACAGTAGAATAATTTTAGAAGCAAGTTGTTCCTAATTTAAATACTTTCTGCTATAGGCAGGTTTTCTTTTCATCAGTGCTTAATGTATGAGAGAGAGAGAGAGAGAGAGAGAGTGTGTGTGTGTGTGTGTGTGTGTGTGTGTGAACATATCTGTGTGCAGGCAAATGAATATAATTATGTGTGTGCGTGGCTGTGCCAGCGTCAATATAGCATCCTTAAGTCAGTTGGCCTATGCAAAATAGGACTTGGCATGTCTGTGCACACAACTGCATTGATCAGAATACCTATCTGCCTCACCAGTCCAGCGTGTATGAAGCATATGCAGAACCACAGCATGTGTGGCTTGCAAATGCACATGACAGTGTGTACATGGATGCACATGTGTTAGGTGCAAGAACGTGCATGCATGATTTCTAAATTACTTTCAGGCCTCAAAACAGACAGCAATGAAAGCAATAATCCAGTCCTTTATTCAGTTCTGATTTTGAGTACTATACAGTGTAACTAAAGACAAAAGTGAGCAAAGTCCAATGTCATAATAAAAATAAAAAAAAAACATACTTACAATATCCAATGATCAATACATAAAATTTAATTGTACAAAAATCGACTGTTCCATTTATCAAAACATTCATACAACACAAGCATCTGGATTTAAGAACCACACACATACCATCTGAACTGTCTTGTGACCAACAAAACAATGACACTGGAATCTGTCTGATGATCGAGACAGATCTTTTGTCTTTGATTTTGTTTTGCTTCAGATAATTCCATATTTCCTCTTTGTTAATTGACGTAGCCTTAGACTACAGTTAGGTGTTATAACATTCTAAAAAGCTGTAGCAACTTCTGCAAGAATTAAAAACTTCATCTTGTATCCGTTTAAAAAAAATAAAAACTCTTTTAGACTAAAAACAAAAAACAACAAAAAAAAACTGTCTATGGCAACGAAAGACCGGAATCTGAGAAGAGATTGCAGACAAACTCCTCTGACAGCAAGCACTGACATCACATCATTTTATGTTGAGAAACTATAAAGAACTACTACTTCTGATGAAAAAAGCAAAAATGCCTTGCCAACACCACCTATTATTGGTTTAAAACACTCATCTTTGAACAATCAATCAGTGGATAATTTCATCTATGCAAGGAGTGCAGTATGCAGATAGAATACAATATCGAAGAAAATAAATCGAAGTCATATTCAGTAAATAAGTAACAGAAACCCTGAAGAAAAAAAGTCGGCCAAACATCCTTTACTAGACGAAACAAACATACATCAAATGTTTAATAATGTGTAAAAAAACAAAAACAAAAAAAAACAGAAAATAAGAGAAAAACCCACAATGTGCATTTATACATTATTTCTGTGCATACCTGAATTGTTTGTACAACGTGGCAATTTCTTCTAACCTTTCATTCTGGATCAGTCGTTAATTGTCATCACTCATTCCAACAAAGAACAGTGATCAAGTTGCACCAGGTCATTTCATTCACTTCATTTGTCAACACAAGTCAGCAGGTCTACACATGCAATGTTGGTTTAATCTTCTTTTCCCTGGAAACTGAAATCGTAAGAGAAGATGAACACGAACATTAACACCCACATCAGTATAACTTATAATGCTGCATCAGCATGAAGTAAGCTCTTTCAACCATTTCAGCTCCACGTTAACAGCTGACATCGTTTCTTTGAACATGCGGAGACGATCCTTTTACATGCTCTTTCACAATGGTGCAATGTACATTCGCTAGCTCTGGACAGCTTCATTTACCTCCCCCTCATAACTTAAATTACAAACTGTAATATGTAATGCTGTCAACGCTATCATACTGGTGCGAAACCTGGCCACTGAAAGCTGCCCAAGAGAAGCTGGATGCTTTCAACTTGAGTTGCCTTAGAAAGATTCTGGGCGTTGCGTGGCATGACTTTATACCACCGAGGAAGTCAGAAAGCATTCCAACTCCAGAATCGTCCATCGTATGCAAAAGGCGCCTGAACTGGCTGGATCATGTTGCTCGACTTCACCCCTCATGTCTGCCACATCTGCTACTTCGGTGGCTACTGTTAAAAAAAAAGAAAAAAAAAAGAACAGGATGGTCAAAGCCGAATGTGTGAACTGGTAACAGACCACACAGCCTGACCTCCAATCATGCACAGGGGCTGAAGCAATGTTAGAATGCTAACCACCGACTGATTCTGCTGAAAAGTGATGACTGTCTCACATGTCAGACGATACCAAAGTGTCAGAGTCACAGTAAGTAATATGAAGTTCAATGAGCTGGGAAACGGTCAGGTCTGGACCAGTTTCTATTCTATTCATTTCACACATTGAAAACATGACCAAGCCCTGGTAATAAAACATGTGTGTATCAGAGAAATCACTCTAACCGCACTTCATTAATCAACACTCCCTTCAAAGAGAAAGGAAAGATAAGTTATTGCTTGTTTGATTCCAGAAAATTCAGATTATTACCTAAAACACAAATAACAAACAGTGCTCTATCAACGTCTTCAATTTGTTCTGCTTCTGAAAATGATGCAGTGCTTGGTTGACTCTGAGCCTCCTACCTTTGAAAAAAAGATCATCATCGCATGAATAGGAAGTTCATGTCACAATGTGGGGCCACAAGGGTGGCACACGTCATGTATTTTGTATCAAATATCAGCACAACAGCAATTCAAAATTACACTAATCATTTACTTACTCAAAATGGTAATAATAATGAACAAGAAAAAGAAGAAGAAGGAGAAAAAAAAAAGAAAACAGACAAACAAAGGTACACAGAGAAAACCAATGAAAATCCCTTGCTTATTCTAGTCGGTCTAAATCGACGCTTGCTTCTTTTGTTTTCTTCTTAAATTGGTCAACTATAACCGATTAAAGCTAAACAACCACATCATCATGGCATTTGGAACAGAATGTCATGATATTCTAATACCCTTTTGTTTCTTTGTACTCCTTCTCCTTGACAATTAAGTTGACAATGCGTCTGTCTGTAAATTTATGTCTCTCTCCACAATATGCCATTTAGTGATCATAGTACTTGTTTCAACAGATGCTTTTACTGGCACATCTGCGCAGTCTACAATACTATAAATCGACCTTTTTTTTGTTATCATTTTCGATATAATTTCAAATAAACAAACGAACAAAACAAAACAACAACAACAAAAAAAAAACCTGACACTGACCAAAATGCAAAGGTACTAGTAAAACCCAAGAGTTTATCTTCTAGCACTAAATTCTCAAACAGATGTGATTTTTTTTGTGTTATGTTCAACCATTTGTGCAGTTTTCTTTTCATTACACATTCACTGCAGTCAGCCTTTCTGTTAAAAAAAACAAAACAAAAAAAAAACGAATGAAGGAAACAAAAGTACTGGCATGACTGCAAACAACTTACATAGATAATTTCTTGGCAGAAGGGGGGGACACACCACCCCCATGCCCCCTCCATAACACTAAAGTTGTGGATGATCATCAGCAGTGCATCAAAGTGATTCCTCGTCATTTACTCATCGAATCAAAACCACAGCCATGTCAAGGAGGAGAAAAAGTGTGTCAAAGACAGCAACGGAAATGACAACAGCCCCATAAAAGCAAGCACACAAAATACCAACTGCAAGCAAACCATACCATGCATTTTCTCTCTGCTTGACCAACCAACGGGTTCTCATTGCACAGCACTGAAGCCCAAACCTCTTTTTTGTTGTTTTGTGGCGGTAGGTATATGCTGGACACCATGCATCTACATGTTGGATTGCACTTCACAAATCACAATAGGTATAAAATGGCCACTGTCCGTGACCTCATTCATCCATACATTCAAGCCTTTTCCTTATACTCCCCTTCCAAGCAAGCTCTTTACTCATATATATACATGTGCATCATGCAGGTACACATCACATAAAAAAAAACCCTCATAACAGTGGAATCATAAAGAGGAGTCTGTACAAAGGACACAAATCTCAGTTGGTAATACACATCCCAACTGAGCACACTGACACATCTGTTCAAGCTACACCTCGAGGTGCCAAGCCTTAATCAGTTCCATGCAGAAATAATACTTTATTTGCATCACTGTGTAAATGAAAGATACACTTCTTACACTGTACAAAATGGTGTACTGAATCATTGGTTTCAAGAAACTGAGAACAGAACACACAGACTTATTCAACATTTGCATGTAAGTCAGACCAAATACATATGAGAACATTCACTCACACAAAGTCAAAGCTTCTGAAACACATTGCACCGATTATGCACTTATAAATCACCAATACACCAAACCTCCAGAATAACATGTAGAAGTGATCAATATTGCAGTAGGTATCCACAGCTATTTTTCCATTAATGCATGATACCACACACAGTACCTGAACATTACTCCGATCCCAATGCCCTTGAAGTTTAATTACAAACCACAAATGCAATGTATGTGCAGGTCTTACTTCTATTTTCAAATCATTACAGTGGCGACTGCTTAACATGAACTTCAGAAGATAAATATTCTATGTAAAAAGATAATCATGCTGAAAAAAATAAGTCTCAAGAAATATCAGTCGGAACCAATGATCAGTGACAGCAAGAAAGCTGACAAGGCAAGAGGATCACACTATGCACTTATCTGACCTTTCTTCTTTGGGAATTTTTCTTTTTTTTAAAAAGCTGTATCCATTAAGACACACAGACAGGAAAAAGGACCTATGAAGTTCAGACCTTCATCTTTACTTCAGTCCACAGCAAAGACAATCACTAAAAAACCAGTCACATAAACCTAACACACTGAATAACCCAATGACTTGACAGTCTTTCCAACACCAGTGCTGACCATATTTAAGATTGGCAAGAATTCTGTTTTCCCGAGAAAGTGTTATTAGCCGAGATGGTCCTTTTATAACTTTGAGCAGTTGGTAGCCTGCTATTGAGAAGCTATGAACGCAGTCTTCAAAGCCAACAACCACTTACTGTACATGACAAAGAAGCCATTCTAAAAGGAGCTCATCAAAAAGGAGAAAATGACTCTGTCACCAGTGTATCTGATTATTTAAATTCTGTGAGAAAGCAAGCTGTGCTTTTGGTAAAAATGTGAGAAAATCTGAACACTTTCCATCTTCTTGTACAAGCTGATGATAGAACATTCTGCTTGCTCTGGACTAAAACATTTACATGTCATAATCAAAACGTTCATGTCAAAACACTCACATTAACCAGGCAATTTCAATGTTAAAAAAAGGCTTATTTAGGGGGAATGTAAAAAAAACAAAAAACAAAAAAATTTTTTTGCTCACATTTATCATTCATCGTGTTCATCTGCATTAACAAGCCTCCACTGTATTTATATAAGATAACTCACAAATCTAAGAAGATTTGAAAATGGCAGATGAACAGCTAAACAGGACGAAAATACTGTCAAATTGTTGTTGCAACAGTGTTAAAATGGTCAAGGTCTGATGAGACACAGGTTTTGAATTAAGATGACCTTGTCACAAATGGAAAGAAGCACAAGCAAAACGTGGAGTGAAAAAACACGGACGTACAAAGGTCATTCCTAAGCCAGTTACATGCCCATTTTCCAGATTAAAACACACACATAACACACACATACATACAAAGATGAAGAAGAAAGAAACCAAGAATGAGAGAACAAAAAAAGAAAGAATGAAGGGAGAAAAGGAAACATGTGATAGAATCCTTGAGGGGTGGAGCAATCTGGTACACCTGCAGACATTTGCACAGTTTTTTTTTAACATCTGTAAATCTTTACAATCATGTGACCCCCATGTGTCACAGATATTTGGAAATAGCTAAAAAAAAAACCCAAACAAACAAACCCAACAAATTACTAATAATAATCATACTATTACTGCTAATAACAATGATAATAATTAAGTAATCTGAGGGTAACCTCAATTATCACACTGTGATTTCATGCCACAGGATACTAGAAAGTGCATAAATAAAACACAGTATCCCTCTCTTTCACACATACACACACAATTCAATTTCAGTTTTATTAAAGCCCAGCCAGTTTTTGACTTAGTTCTATCATATAGCTTAGTCAACCATACAGTGCTGTTCAAGGGCTTCATCATGCAGTGAAAAAAAAGGCCTGGCTTAAGGGGGGAAAACCAGCAACAAACACATCTATCTACACTATTTACACAGTTCACACCAATAGTAGCTCTACCCCTAAAGCTGACAAAAAGTTGGCAAACCCGAGGGCAACAAGGCATTCCCTCCGATTTGCTACCCAAGTTTACAAAAAAAAATGATTGAAAATACAAGTCATGGTGCTAGCGACATATACATGTAACAGCCATACCAGCAGACTTCGCAGAATGGGTTCCCAGTGTTCACTCTGGACAGACACATGATTCAAGATCTGCTTTGCAACAACACTGTTCAGTCCCCACATGAGATAAAAAAAAAAAAAGAAAAGTCCTGTCCAATTTTAGAAACTGGAAGTAGCTTCTGATCTGTACTATGCTGATCTTTCAGTCTAGTAGAGACCTTTGGGTGTAGGGGTCAACTGGGCTACATTGAACTTTCAACCTGGAGACTCAGAATCTATGACTGATACAAGGGTCTATGTAACAAAGTTATCTGGTAATCAGTAAATGCCCAATAAGCTCGGAGCCAGATATCTGCTTTCCTTTGATTCCTTTACCATTGACACCTATTACTGACACCGAGGATCAGCTGGGATGTTGACACTACAGCTGATAGTAGAACCAAATTCCAACTTTACATCATGTCACCAAGATACTGTATGGGTTTATCAGATAGGTGCAACCAACACATCGGTTCCTGCATAACCCTCTGCTGTTGTACTGTGCCTGTATCAGCTTCAGGTCAGTGGTCAGTCCAAGAAGGGTCAACACCAACTTGATAAACCCCAGCAACAAAGACAGTATCATTATACAAACATACATAATAATGCTATGACTGGCAACAGCTCAAAATAGAGCCGGGAATGCAGCCCTGCATAGAGATGTCAGTTCAGTGACAAAGGAACAACCAAAAAGGGTCTTTTTTCCCCTTCTGTGTTTATTACAACATTCCATCAAGTTCAAGAATCTTGACTTTATTTTCAGAAAACAACCTAGAGTAATTCAAACCTGCTGCAGAGCGATACACTGAGGAACAACCACATTACAGTCTATACACACAAGATCTTACAAACACCAATCGACATTTTACATTAAAACACAAAATATCCAAGCAGATGTGATAGGTTTTGATTTGGGACTTAATCCTGACATACCCCAATACATTGTGAAAGATTTAAGTTGAGGCTGGGAAGCAGGAAGGAGAAGGCCTGTCTTACAATGCTACCGCAGGCATTCATAAGTCAGCCCACACACACCCACATGCTGACAATCATGGGAGTATGTGAATCACAAGTCAAGGAAGAAATGAATTACTAAAAAAAAAAAAAAAAAAAAGGAGAGAAAAAAATTCCAATAAATGATGAGCACATATGCATGCATACAGTGTGTTCATTTATGCCTGTAAAGCCCAATTCAAGGACAAAGCCGCACACTAAGAGTACGAATGTACATACTCATGAAGCACACAAAGACATGTGAGCACAAAACAATGATCTGGCTCTGATCAAATGACAGAACTGAGTGTTCCATTCAAATTCGGTCCAAACACCCTACCATAAATTAACACATGCAATGTACATATTCAGACACAAATTCCTTCTCCTGAGTTCAAACAATCCAGAAAAAAAACTTGCTGAAAACATCACACACGTACTAGACACAAGGAAATCAACCAAGCTGTAACACTTAATAACTGTCCCTCTCTCGTCATGACAAAAGGCACTTAAAAAATTCTTTAATCAATACAGTTTTTCCTCCTGCCAATAAGTCATATCAAGTTCTTTGACAATACTTGATAAACTAATGATTGCTAAGGTAATAAAACTGATGCATCTGGCTAGACGTAACACATTCAAAGGACTCTAGGTTATCAGCTAAGTATCTGCAAAATATGATAATGAATATAACGTGTAGTTCTAATCTTCCTCTGCAGATTTCAATGAACATATCAAAGTACTAAAAATAATCAGATGTGCAAGTCACATACATACAAAATTAAGAAAATAAGTGAAAATCAGAAAACAAATTGGGAGGAGGGGAGGGAGGGGGGCAAACACAAAAACAAAAAAAAGGAAGAAACATGGGCGGAGGGTTAGCAGAAAGGGGCGAAGGGGAGAACAAAGACAAAAGATGCATTATAAACCTTTAAAAAATAAAAAAATCTAAAAACAAAAAAAAACAACCCACCAGCCTCTAGGAACTATACTGGCCATGCAGTAGTCATATCACATGTTGCCTGCTTTCCTAAGAGCAGCATGCCACATAGCACGTTCAACTGTTGAAAGGATGTGGATTATTTTCTACTAAAGCTGGAGGCAAACATGGTGAAATATTGCAATTCTTGAACCGCTAGAGTTAAGGACAAACTGTGTTCCTTTCTCCTAGTGTTTGTTACAGCCAAATAAAGTGAAGTGTTGTACTCCTTTCTACTAGTTTCAAAGTAGCTACACGAAATCCATGTAATAACAAAAATCAATAATTCTTATATAACTCTGTTGTCCCTTCCAGAGTAACACAACACACTTCACATGGAAAAAGTAATCAAGCACACACACACAGTGTGCATATGCAGCATAATAATAAAAAAAAAACATCCAAGAAACCCCTCTCCTCCACTCAGGTGATAACAGATATCAATGAAAGTTGTGTTTTGGGGCCAGCTTTGAAAGAAGAGATGGGGAACTGTGGAGGACACAAGAGACAGTGTTCAGATATGCAGGATTGGGAAAACGAAAAGCTCCGTTACTTAAAAAGTTTCTTGCTGTTCAGTCTGAGACTGCATTCAGACATGTATGCTTTGACAATAGATCTGAGGACAGCAGAAAGAATGACACCAATGTGTTGTAACCTGCTCGTCTTCTTGATTCTACCAATAAGGTTACCTTAGCACATGTGTAGCCAAGTCAGTTTTCTACTTTCTGTGAACTACAACAGCATTATTCCGAATTCTTGGAAGAAAAAAGACCTACAAGAACTACTTTGCAGTAAAAGAATCAGGTTTGAGTGGAAGATTGAAAAAAAAAGGTACGAACGAACTGAACTGAACTGATCCTGCTGTGATGGTGGAAGGTTAACAGACAAGAAATATGCTGAATAAACTATTTCCCTGAGAGAGACACCCAAATACTTTGCTGATGACTGAAAAGGTGCTGAATCACTTAACAAGCCAGAGGATTCAGCATTGTCACAGATACAAGGGCACAGTTACCAACAGCAAGAAGTTCAGTCATGTTATGTCATTCTCATGGAAGTCTGGTTCTGTTCATCCATGGTTTTGATGTCAAATACACAAAGGTCAGTCTAGCAGAAAACTAAATGGAAAAAAGACAGAAGCGTCTGTATTTGTAATTCTATGTCAGCAGCAAACTTGTGATTGTCAAAGTTAAATGTCTGTTGCTCAAAAAGTGACCAAGTATACAAGATTAAGAGACTGGCTCCATTAACACACACGCACGCACGCACACACACATACATATTACATGAGATGGCTTTGAGTAAAGAATGTGCACACGATAACAGATGGTATCCAAACAGATACGAACTGAATCATTTCAAGACAGCTGACCTGATGCAAAAAGGGAGGGACAGAAATCCAAGGAGAATATCATGACCAACAGTGTCAAAAGCAGAAGAGAGATACAAAAAGATAGCTACCAAAAAGAGTATGATCCTTGCTCGCAAGAAGAGTTGCAGGGATTGTTAATTTTCTAGAGGAAGAAAAACAAATCTAAATGTAATTCTGGATTACAATCTACTTACTACACGGTAAGCATTCGGCAAAATAAGAGAAACGATGAACTACTCTCTACAGGGGAGCTGCAGAGTTATGCTGTCACTGGAAGACGTAATATTCTCTCCCAGTGTCCTTTAATTCTTCCAGAAAAAAGACACTGGTAGGAGTGCCTCAGTTAGCAGCAATTTCTGAAGACTGGTCCCAGTTCCATTTTTTTGAAAGTTCTGAATTTTCTGAGTAGCACCTCATTTCCATAATGTGTTTGCTAGAAGTGTTTTCTCTTTGTCGAAGGGAACTAATGTATGCAGACTTTGTCACTGTACCTGAGGCAGTAGAGGGGTTTTCTTGGTGAATGACTGGTGTGTTCAGTCCAGTTTAATGATGGCATCAAACTCAGGCTCTTCAGAAACGAAGGTAGGACGTATTATCTGCCCAAACTAACTCACTGTATTACAGATCAGTTTCTTAAATTTCACTGATTTTGTTCTTATTAAATAACCCATACAGCTGGGCTGTCTGCGGAGAAAGCCTGGGGAGAAAACTGGCAGTACTGTACTGCCAGACTATACCAGTTGAAAAAAAAATTATTGAATAGATGGTTGATTTAGCTCTATGCTTTAACCTGAAGCATTGGATCTCGTTGCAAGGTATTGTACAACATTAGCAACAAGAATCTGACCAAACAAAGCTAGCACACTGGCCATAGATTATGACAGTTGACAGCACAGAGGGATCAATCTCCTTTGAGAGACAGACAGACAGGGAGAAAGAGAGGCAGACTGACCAACTCAAACAGCCACAGAGAAGGAATTTGATGGGAGAATTTTTTTTCCCCCAAATACAAAACTTGTCGTGAAAATCAAATTTGGCAATGAATGGATCTAGTTTAAAAACAAATGTCATGGATTCTCTATCAGAAATTACCCATGTCACAACAGACTTAAAAAAAAAAAAAAAGAACTGAATGAACAATACTGTAATTAATGAAACAGTCTGACAATCCTTGAACATGACACAGCATAACACAAATGGTTAAAATCCACAAAGACTATCACGGATTAAAGTGCATAGATGAACACAGGTGACAAAATATAGTAAATCAAGTTACTTCCACTACATGGTGGAGAAAACCTTTGTTCTGCACACAGCATGCTCCGCACAAGGATTATATACACACTTTGTACTTATTTTAGAGACATTTTCAAAGCAAAATCAAAGCAAAACAAAGACCTCAAAAAGTCATTACATCACATTTGGGCCTGAAAATATGGACATCAACACCCACGCCCACACCCACAGTGAAACACACACATAAAGAGTGACACCCGCATGCGCGTGAACACACACACACACAATGCCACAAAGAGAGATCATGATGCAATTGTTCTTTTATCTAATTTCATAACACAAGAGTACAGAAATCTGGAAGAATGTCTTCCACGCAATTGCAATCTCTTCTTCAACTATGCTGCCAGACTTAACAGCTAAGAATCTAAAACATCCAAACGATCAATCTGAATGTCCTTCCACTCATTCCAGTTCCTTAAACCACCACGCAATCTTAAGACATCTGGGGAAAAAAATCTGACTTCTAATTTTGATAACCCTCTTTTGACACTCTTATATCAAATCTAAAACCATTAGAATTGTGGTGGATTTGGGGAATTCCAGAATATCCTAGTTAAAAAAACAGCACCCTATATTTTCATGGTCTCTGGTAGAGTGCAAATCTATTTTCAATGATTCTTTGCCTTAGATGGAAACAAAGGAATGGGACTTTTGCACATCAACATGTAAAATGTTTGCCACCTCACCATATCTCATACTCCCATAGCTTTTAAGTGTTAGAAGACTGTAACAGACTGCAGCATTTCTGAATACAAAATAAAATGCAAGTGAACACATACACAAGGTGCAAAGTAATGCTTGTTTACTAAGCAGGAAGTAGGAAGAAATTCTTGGGACAGCTTGGCAGCAGAGGGTCTTCAGAGAAAAAAACTCCCTCAGACAAAGTTTCAGCCGTGAACTCCTTTGGCTCTAAGAGGGCCCAGCTGCATCCAGGTCATGACTCCCAGACGCTCCTCTATGGCCAACTTTTTTTTTCTGGCACATCCTGGAATCAAACCTGCAATTTTCGGATGGGTAGACATCTCAAGGCGTGCCTTTTTAGTTGGATGTCCTACCCCACTGCTAATGGACACCTGTTCTGGCTCCCACCGAGAAAAAGTAAACATTGCTATAAGTCCAAGGGTGCTAGTGGGTATGCTCTCCATCCCACCCTCCAGGAAAATTTTGAAATTTGCTTTTGAAATGGAGCAGTAAGATGCAAATATGAACACTGAGTGATGTCTACTTTTCGGTCATAACACGATAATCACTGCACAGTGTTTGTCAATCTGTTTCACTTTTGCTATGTCTTGCCAAATCATGCACAATGTCTCATGTGCTGTCAAAGGACTGGACCAAGGTAAATGTAGCTCTGGTGTTACAGAAAAGGAGCAAACAACTGATTGAAAACTACAGGCCTGGGTCATTGATGCCTACGTTACTGCGAGAGTACATTATTTTCAGTCACCTGACACACTCCACCAACTGCAAAACACACAGAAACCTAAACCATGGATTCAGAGGTAGGCATCTCATGTGACAACAGCTTGTAGCAGCATTGCAGAACCTTTGTTCCAAGTTTCCGTTAAAACATTCTAATCGACATCACCTTACTGGATTTCTGATTAGCCTTTGATACTGTGCAACACACCAACATGCTTCAAATTGGGTGGTTAATATAGGATCAGATAAAACCTATACATATGGCTTTCTGCTTCCTCACTCAGAGGAGTGCGGAAGTGGTGGTTGACAGCCACTCCTCCCAGGAAGTAGGCGTAAGTAAAGAGTCCCTAAAGGTGGTGTCCTTTTTGTTTCCCTGTCACATCAGTGATCTTCCTGCATGTGGCCAGTCCCAAGTACATCTTTTTGCAGATGACCGTCTCCTGTATTAGGAAATTTGAACAGAGGCAGACCACATAACTTGCAGAAGGTCTTCCAAAAGTTTGAGACATGGCTTAGGAGAGGGCACAAGATTCAATGCCAGATAGTGCTGTATTCTCAGTATCAAAAGCTGACCATCCCACTTCTATCCCCTGGAAAATCACATCCTCTCAGCACAAGGAATCCAATCCTTACCTCGATAACAACAAAGGCCAATTCAAGCCTAGCAGTGATCAGACAAAAACCTCAAGTTTTGCCATCAAACCTGTAGAACAGCACATACACTATTTTTATGCCTCTCCTAGAATATAGTTCTCTAGTACAGGACCCCTATCCATCTGGAAAACCTAGACAGAGTTCACTGCAGATCAGAACTGCTTTTTTATTAGTCAACTTTACCATTCATGTCATTGAGGATGCATTTCAGACATGTGAAATGAACTGGGGCCAGCTGTGTCTCTGAGAACACTGAAAACATCATCACTGCTCCTTGTATAAGATCATCAGATGACAGAACCAAGGACACCCAGTAGAAATGCACATCAAACCATAACAGAAGACACATCAAACCAACGAAGAAGTATCAATATGAATTTTTTTTTGTTTTTGTTTTTAAATCTGTCTTGACAAATCACTTGTTTTAACACTGATGCACAGTCGACTAGCCCATCAGAAACATGACTGGTGCTCCTTAGGTTCTTCTGCCACCATTTTACTGCTGATGTGTGTGTGTGTGTGTGTGCGCACGCGCATGCATGCGCATACACGCGCGAGTGTGTGTATAAGAGTGTATGTGCGTGCGTGCGTGTGTGTGTGTGTGTATGTGTGTGTGTGCATGTCTGTGTGTGTGTGAGTATATGTGTGTGTGTATGTGCGTGCGAGAGAGAGAGAGTGTATGTGCGTGAGACTCTGTGTGTGTGTGTGTGTGTGTGTGCGCACATGTGGGTGTGTAAGAGCGTGTGTGTTTTTTTTATTTTCTTTCTCTGTGGATTCTTATTTCAATGAAGTCTGCAAATTGTTAGAGAAATGGGATGGCCACAGAGGTGTACTGTTTTGTGCATTTTCATCCGTTTTATTTCTTGCACCTGAATACGAAATACTTGTTGAAAATTCACTTGTCGGTTTGACATTGTGTATTATGTAAGCTATACTTTGTACCTTGTTTCATTTGGGCACTTGTGTTTCATCTCTGAAGTGTAGCTTTCATGCACTGTCACAATTACACCAGACTCCAGTATGTGACGGAAGTAAGAATCCCACACATGCATGTACATTACATCAAAATACATTTAACATCTGCACTTGTCAAAATCAGTATTATCCCAACCTATGCTTGCTCTTTATCATTGAAACACTGCATAACCAATGAGGAACATTCAGTTCCATAACAAACCGACTAAAATCATGTGTGTGTGTGTGTGTGTGTGTGTGTGTGTATATATATATATATATATATACACACACATACACACACACATATAAAGCTTTAAAAGGCTGTCTTCTCTTTTATGTGAAGTTGCAGTGCTAACAACCAATCATGACCATGCTGCCAGTTGTCATGAACTCTTCTCCACATAAAAGAAGTTGCTCGACTCAAACGCCTTTCAATCAGCACAGAGAACAAAAATGCTCTGCTCCACCATATTGGAACCAGAACGCAGCAGTACCACTGATCCCTCTAGCAACAATATTCCATAGCTTTGGCGAAGAGTTTTACATAATATGTAATCAAAACAATATTACTGGTTTAGTTACCTCAAATTAATCATCATATCAATACCTAAATGAGGACTAGCCTAGCCACCTCTGTGCTAAAGTTTCCTTCAGTTAATCAGTATAAACCCTAAACAATCACTAGCTGTGCCACTTCTGAGCTAAACACAGCCATGAAAATTATTTTGTGTTTAACAGCAAGACGATTCATACATATTTTCTATAAATTCATCAAAAAGACAAATACATGCTATGGGAGCATGCAGCGTGAAGAAGTACTGCCTGAACTTTCATCATGGCTATCAACCTACCAGCAAAAATATAATCACACCAACCAGCCACCACATTTCATGAAAATACTGAATAACACATACATTGACATACACACACTGGAATACCAACACATCAATAATAATTCACACCAAAGTACTCAGTTTGTAGTTTGTACAAAGTGTTTAAAACTCAGCTACCAAAATCATTCAGAGCAGAAATAAAACTTGAACGTCGCCCCAAATACTCATGCTCAATGACAGGTATTCTAACTCAAATTGTACATTCTTCTTTCTCTCATACTAAATAGTCACCTTCTCAAAACATTGATGTCTTTTTTATTCATTACTTTATTTTCAATAACAAAATTAGCTGTGTTTGTAATTCAGTG
>SDAX010001041.1:26173-37154 GCA_004193615.1 Conus consors
TGGGAAGAGATCTGGTGATGTCTGAACAGTCCCCAGTTTGAGCACACTGATGTGTGGTACGGCCTCTTCCCAGGACCAGTCCTGGAGGCATGGAAAGCGCATGTACTACTCCCAATGCAAATGTCCTATGCCAGGTGTTGCGATAAGGAAACCCTTGGAAAGGTGGATGTGTCCAAACATTTGTCCATGACCCAATGGAACCAACATGCTTGAAGATGCAGAAATCCCTAACTGCCTGCCATGACTAAAACCAACAGATTCTCTAAACACCACTTCATATTTAGCATAAATCTGCCGCAGTAGCCAGCAAAATCCCTGAAGTGGCAACTAAGCTGGTCAGGTATGCCATGTTTAGTAGCCTGTTGTTGGAGGGGTAGATTTGCATGGAATCCCTCCTATTCCCAGCCTGCAGAGTGTAACGAAAGTGCAGCCTGGATGTATATGGCTGCCGACACGTTTGGCAGCAAGTGTCCAAGGGGCATGAGGGTGGGACCTGTTACTCCAAAGGAAAGCTGCTTATGACAAATCACCTAGCAGATCTATGTGACAGCACAGAACGAACAAGGAAACATTCCCATAAAGGATGCTCCAAGTTTGCCTATGTACCCTGTACCAGACACATACAAAGCAACAACTGGAAAAAGGAACAAAAAATTAACATTTATTCAAGACTGGAGCAGCCTTTTTGATCTTGAATATAGTCAGACAAGTACATGGACAAATAGAAAAAAACAAAAAACAAAAAAAAACCCCAAAACCTTGATTTGATTGAAATGAAAGTAAATTACAAATTGAGGCAGGAAACAGTAAAAAACAAACAAGTCGGGCAACTCTTGTTCCCTTTATGAAATAGACCCTCATAACTCTAATTAATAGTCTAAAGGAATATAAATTTGTGTTTGTTCATTTCTCCAGTAGTTGTTACTGTGCATATGTCTGTACATCCTCTTTGGAGATGTTTCCTTATTTGTTCTGTGTGCTATGTGCTGTCATATATCTGCTAGACTATTTGGTGTCTACACAGCAATCATCTGGATTTATCAGCATCTATTCATGTCATCATGTTGTTTGCTACTTGTTTGTTATTTACCGTTTACTGTTCCCTGCCTCATTTAATATTTACTTGTATTTTTTCTGATTTGTCGTATTCATTGTACTTTCACCAAACGTGTACAAAATATGGTGAAACTGCATGGTTAAGCAGGTCTGGCATCTCTCCAACACATACTGACAAAAAGTAACATATGCACACAATTGACCATACTTACTGCGGTGATGAACAGTGACTGGCATTGTCCACAATATCATCTACATCCTCCCCCAGGTCGATGACCAGGATATCATTCTCTCCATCGTCATCACACTCCATGTCAGCATCACCCCCCTGAGCTGTGCCTGTCATCTGCCTCCCCTCTACTGTAGAGGCTTCTGCTGAAGAGCTGGACTTCACCTGACTGGTAGCGTGACTGCTGTACAACTTTGGATGCTCTGTTTTGGAAATTCCTTCTCCAGTGGAAAGATGCTCAGCTGATACGTTCCATGCCCCATCACCAGAACCATCAGCCTTACCTCTGCCTCCAGAGGCTGTTGCCAGCTCACTTTCAGGCAGAGCACTAGATCCATTCCCATCTTCTTTGGAACCTATTGTCCGACTGTTTTGTCCATGAACAGCATAAGAACATATTGCACTTGAACTCTGGTTATTGGAAGATACCACAATCTGCTCTGATGTGTGTGAAGAGTCTGTTCTGTTGCAGATTTTCTGCTGGCTATCCTCAGACAGATCATGTGATGTACTTTGGGACGTTGAAGGTGTGTTTGTGTTTACACTATTTTCATCTATTGAGGAGGCAAGGACGCTTTCATCTGTAGCTACAATGTGTTGTCCAGATACTTGTCCCTCAGATGTTGAATCTAAACCAGAATCCATATCAGCTGCCTCCTCAAAAGGAATTTCAATGTCTTCAATCGTAGTGCTGTCAGCCTCTGCACTAGTCTTCTTGCTCCACCCTTCCTGGATGTACAAATAGTCTCTTGCTCTGAGGAAGCGTGCTTGAGGAGTCAACTGGCCGTCTTCCATCAACTCACTTCCAGAACTCATATTGGGGAAAAAGTTGTTCATGCGATCAAATATATTCCCACGATCCTCTGAGCCCTTTGATCTCTCACTTGAACCAGAATTCAATCTGATCAGTTCCTGATCATAGAAGTCAGGTAACTTTTTGAAGGACTTGGGTCGGTCGGGATGAGTAGTTCTGCAATGGGCAAGAATGTCCTGATGGCTGCAGCCAAAAGCTTTGTCACACAGGTAACAGGTGAACAGGCTGCTGTCACTGTGCAAATCTCGCACATGCTGATGCGCATCGTCCATCACGTTAGTGCAGTAACTGCAGTGGGTGCAAGCAAATCTTCGCTGAGTTGCCAGAGGAGATGAACTGAAGCGCTCTGGTCTCTGCATAGTCTGCCTGTCTCCACTCACAACTAAGGAGATGAACACTGGCTGACCTTCCTGCACTAAAGACGGGTCACACATCTGGGCTGTGACATCGGCGGAAACAGCTGGACCATCCTGCTGGGAACTGTGAGGTGATGTCACAACAGGTTCTGGGCAGGAGCGGATCTCCTCCTCTGTGTAGAGACTTGCTTCATTGATGTCCTTGCTTATCCACACTTTGGGTTCTTTGCTGTTGTGACTGTTCTTTACATGAGTCAGAGCACTGATCAACCCTGTGAACTCTGACTCACAATAACCACATTTAAAAGCCACTCCAGGTATGTGACGATAAATATGTGATTCAATTGTGCCTTTGTTTGTGGCTGAAAAGTCACATTTAGTGCAAAGGTAGCGAGTGAATGCCATTCTGTCAGCGACACCATAGTCACTATCTTTTCTAGCTGGAAATACTTTCAGCTTGCCCGAAGGACTACTTTTTTCTGCCCCGGATTTTGCCAATGCATGATGGTGTGGAGAATACTGGAGCTTTTCTACAGTGTCTAGCATGCTGGATTCAGCAGCTTGGGATGGACTGCTGCTCACAGTTTTGTCCTCTGGACAAAGAGTTCTGTGGCCCTGTCGAGGTGTGTGAATCTGCGCTGAAGTCACAACCTGTGAATGGGAGGTGACTGTCACCACTGACGCTGAAGACGATGTGAACACTTCTAACTCCGACGCACATGATGGAGACACTGTACTAACATTCACTGAAGAAGTTACAGATACTGAAAGTCCTGACACTGGTGTTTTGGGTCTGATACGTGATCGTGATTTTGAGGACGGAAGCTGCTGACTGCTTCTGTTTTGAATAAAATCAACAAAATTGCCCATGAAACTGTTTCCCTTGAGGCTGCCCAAGTTGGGTGGGGATCTCTTGATATCTGGGTGGGATGAAAAGGCACCTGGTGTCACCTGCTGTGTCCCTTTGATTCTTTGTAAAAACTCTGCTGATCCTTTCCAGACTGTTTCTGGAGATGCAATCAGTTCTTGTGGTTCCTTCAGATCACCCTGTTTTTGTGCACCCTGTGCTGTCCTGGGTGATGCAACTGGCAAATCCTGAACTGCCAAAACAAAGCCTTCATCTGGATGGCAGCTGTAGATTTCATCTCCATACTCGTCTTCTTCATCATCCATATCTCCTTCATCGCTGTCATATGATACATCCGATATGTACTGATCTGATGTGTCAATGGAATTAAGATGCAATTCTTTTACGAAGTCAACAAGTACAACAGAACAAGGTTTACAAGAACCTACTGCACTTTGATTTGATGATTCACCTGACATGGCAAGTTTTCCAAAGAGAGCTTGCCTTCTCTTTAACTTCCTTGCCACTCTCGTGGCCTCTTCAAGTTCATACGCTTCCTCTTCCAGCTTTTGTCTCATGGCTATTATCTCAATAGGAGATCTAGTGGTCTTTGGCCGAAGAGCAAATGTTCTGGGTTCTGAAGAGATGTGAGGCATGTTACGAATGAAGGAAGGATCCTGCTTCAGAGCTGTTTTTCTGCCTACACTGGAACTTGCAGGACCAGGCCTGACATGAAGCATTCGCCCAGTTTTAGAAGCTGGACCCATCTTTCTATATCTGCGCTTTCCACGCCCTCTCTTTCTTCTTGGGCCTAACTTTGTGGTTATATTTATAGAGAATGCACCTGAAGTTTTATTTTCTTGAGAAGTATCGATGTCAGTAAGGCCAGTATGTGCTGGAATATACTCTGTCCTCTCTTCTCTGAGGGGAAAAGTCACCGCTTTTTCACTTCCAGAAGCCACAGGTCCTACTGTTGGATTACTGGTATTTTGACACTGCTTAGCTGGTGTCCTTGACATGGATTCATAGTACTCCTCAGAGAACAAATCCTCGGGTCGAATTAAAGGGGGAGGTGACAGTTCTTCCGACCGACCTCGCTCTGATCGACTATCTTTGTAGGGAGGCATTTCTGTGATATCCGGGGGTGGACCATCCTCACTGTCCATGCTTGACGACACTGACAGAAGGCCAAGTTTCACCCTCTTGCTCCCTTCCTGGATGAGGTTTAAAGCACTGTCCTGGTCACATGAGCCAGGATGATCATGCATTGATTCCGTGTTCTCTGCATGTTCAGAAACGCTTCCTGGATTCACTGACTTGCCACTTTTGAACACCAGTCGAGTGTCTGATATTGCATCGATGCTGTACAGTTTACTGGATCTGGGTTTTGGCTTTTGTTCTTTTTTGACATCCTGCTTCCCATTGTCATGATCTGTATCATCTTTAATCTTGGAGCGAAGTAGTTTGCCCAGGGACTTCAACTTTTTCTTCTCATGCCAACTCATGATCCTCTGTGCCCCTTCGTCGGTCTGGAGGCGCTTCAGTTCTCGGCTGATTGCATTCTGCTTCCGTTTTGCAATAGGGACAATGGGGATCTTTCTGTCTGATTTCTTGTCTGCTGAGGATGTTTTTTCATCTTCAGCACAAGGCTTTTCGGCTGCACGCTGCTCAGCAGCTGAAGAATCCTTTTTGTCCATGTCACTGTTTTTCTGGCTGCCATCACCAAACTTGTGAACACATTCAGTGTCTGTTTTCTTCTTCTCATCAATCGTATCAGAAGATGATTTCTGCAGTTTCTGGAAATTAGTAGGTGAAGCTGGTTGAATGGAAACTGCTTCCTTCCTTTCATCCAGGTCTGGTGGTTTGGAATCACATCTCTCTGTGCCAGTGGGTGGTTCTGTGACTGATGATTCTTCCATTCCTTGGGGCTGACCATCTTCCACCTGCATCCCAGCAATATCTGGCTTGACCTCAGGCAACTGACTGGCAGACAGTCCTGACTTCATAAAGTCTTCACACACATGCTCTTGTGGGCTTTGTGCCTCTGTCCCTATGCAGCTATCATAAGGAACACAAGCTGGTGACACATTTTCCTCCTCTGCCTGCTTATCTGTGTCAGGACTGACTGTAGTTGACGGTTTCAAGTCTGATCCTTGTGATGCATCACTTCTCTGTTTTGCTTGCTCAAATGCCAACTGTTCTGTACTGCTAACAGTGTCACAGAAGCCCTGTGGCTCAGAGTTGGACTCCCCTAAAACGTCAGATTTCACTGGTGGCTGCTCACCTCCACTGCCAATGTCTGGCTGACCACATTCTGGTGATTTTGTCCTGGGTGGTTCCTCTGAGTCATTACATGCTGAGGGTTCTAACTGATCCTGCACAGAGTCTGACTGAGCATCTGCAGAACCTTCTTCCATCTGGTTACCAACGGTTGGTTCTCCAGACTCATCATGCATGGAGCTTTCCAAATGGTCATGCACAGACTGACAATGCATGGATGGTTCTTCAGACTCATCATGCGTGGATGGTTCTATCTGATCATGCACCGACTGTGACTGATCATCCACAGACGGTTCTTCTGACTGTTCATGCATGGATGATTCTTCCGACATGTCACATGTGGAGGGCTCTAACTGATCATGTACAGGCTGTGTGTGACCATGCGCAGACGGTTCTCCTAACAGTTCATGCATTGATGGCTCTTTTGATTCATCCAACATGGCTGGTTTTAACCGACTGTGAACCGTTGGTTCTCCTGACTGATTATCTACGACTGGCTCTTCCGAGACAAGATCTTTTGGCAGCTCCTCAGAGTGACTGAATGCAGATGGTTTATCACAAGCATCAAGCTTGTCTGAAAAGTGATCCTGTGTACATGGTTCAGGGGGAAGGCTGAGAGATACAGGTTGCGGATCATCTATGAATGGCTTGGAGGGATCAGCAGCAGAAATGCCATCTGCTGGTTGTGGTCCATCATTTACCCTTGGCTTAGAAGGATCAGCTGAAGGAATGACATCCGCAGGTTGGGGCCCATCATCTGCTGATGGTATAGAAGGATCAATTGAAAGAGTGGCATCTGAAGGCTGTGGCATGTCATCTACCAATGGCTGAGAAGGATCTGTTAAAGGAATGTCATCTGCAAGTTGTGGTCCATCATCTGTCCATGGCTTAGAAGAATCAGTAGAAGGAGTGTCATCTGCATCTTGTGGCCCATCATCTGTCAATGACGCAGACACATCAGTTGAAGGAATGACATCTGCAGATTGTGGCTTATCATTTACCAATGGTTTTAAAAGATTAGTTGGAGGAATGGCATCCCCAGGTTGGGGCTCGTCATCCACCAATGGCTTGGAAGAGTCACTTGGAGAACTAACATCTGCAGCTTGTGGTTGTTTATCTATCAATGGCTCGGAGGTATCAGCAGGGGTCATGACAGGTTGCAGTTCATCATCTATTAATGGTTTGGAGGAATCAGTTGAAGGACTGACATCTGCAACTGGTAGCCCACTATCTGTCCATGGCTTAGTTGTATCTGTTTGAGAAACAGTGCCTGCAGATTTCAGCTCATCATCTAACAATGGCTCAGGGGAATCAAGAACATTTTTCACCTTGTCTTCAAGTTCAGGCCCTCTCGTTGAAGTGGATTCACATGGCTGTTGTGAGTCAGTGTTTAATACTTCATTTGAGGCAACCTTCTGCTGTTCACCATTTTCACTTCCATGCAGAGAGTGATCCTCTCCTGGGTCAGTGATTGCATCAACTTCCCGTGACTGCTTTGTAAGCGATAGTTGTGCAAGTGAAGGAATGCTAAGCGCACATTCTGAAGAATTGTTCATTGCTGTCGCTGTGCTAAGCGCATCATCTGAAGATAGTTCATGAGAAACTGTGCAAGGGTCTGTGCTGGGAATGTCTTCAGCATGATCTGATGACACATCTCTCATTTCCATCTTTAGCTGTCCACTATCAGAGGTTACCGTGGGCGGGCAAGGTGGTACTTCTGATGCTTCTTCACCTTCTCCATGACTTTTGCTACTGTTTTGCGGAAGAACATTTTCTGAAACAGGACGCCGTTTTGCAAGACGAACAGTCGACTGCATAGCTGCCAGAGACTGCTTTGGCAATTTTCCAATAGACCATCGTGATTTCTTCATCTGTCTCCGATTCATCCTCCTCATCTGTGCAAGAGGTCGAAGTGGGTTGCTCTTGCATGACATTTTTCTTTGTGGAGGTCCAGGTGATTTGTTACTTCTGTTTGTCAGCGTTTCCTTGGCAGCAGATCTGCTTGCACTTTCAGCTGAACAGGTTGGCAGGATATTCTCTGCTCTCGAATCTTTACTTGTGTTCCCCAAATCACCACAAGATTGTTCTGCTATGACTGAAGATGGCACAAGGGTCTTGCCACTGTCTGCATCAGAATGCTTTGCAGACTGCGTGTCCTCTGCAAATTGACTGGCCTTTACAGACTGTCGCCCTCGCCCAGTTTTCTTCACCAGTGGTTTATCTTCTGTTGCATTATTTGAAGCCGACACTCTGAGTCCATCTGGATTACTGTTCTCATATTCAGATTCCCGTCCTAATGGCTGGTTTGAGTCTCCTTCAATGTCAATCTTTCTTGGACGTCCGCGTCCACGCTTCTCAGAAAGACCGGCTCCCACTTTGAGAGCAGTTTTTAATGGAGAAGAGAATTGCTTTTTACATACTGTCGATTTCTTGGTGTCTTCTCTCCCCAGAGTTGTAGTTTTCACATGGTGTAGGCGGAATTTTTTGTTCTGAGCACCTTTTGGTCGACCTGGGCCACGTCTGATCCTGTCCACACCAAGACCAATTGAATTTGCTGCAGAATTTGTAGACTGCTGCCGAGGGTTGGCCGGCATGCTTCCAGTTCCTTTGCTTTCATATGCTTCCTTATCAGCTTTCCTGGTCACTGCATTTACTGACAGTCCATTTTCTGATTCTGTATCAGTTGCCACTGATGCTTTTACATCAGTCCGAGAGCTGACGTGCTCATCGTTCACACTGGGGATGTCTGTGTCCATTTGTGTGTGAGTGCTATCTGAATGCTCAAATGACCTTTTCCTCTGAATTCTGGGCACAGTCCCTGGGCTGCTCTCTCTGCTGACAGCCGGACTGTCTCCAACCACAGATGCCCGGAAGGCTCGACCCGAAAACAAAATGTTTGGTATCTGATGTGTAGAGCTGTCCTCCAGTCTTGTCAATAGCCTTCTCTGTTTCATAGCAGGACTGTGTTTGTGTCGCTCCGCTGACAAACTAACTGAATGTTTTCGCTTCCTGGAAGCCTGAGCAGAAGCAGACCTGACTGTAATGTTTGGTGTCTGCTCAGCCTTTGAAATGACAATGTTAGCTGATGATCTTCTGTCAAGACTCCCACCACCTTTGCTGCTGCTTCTTGAACGAGTTTGTTTCAAGGCGAATGGGGAGTCAGGTGTGTAAAGCAAGTTGTCAAGTGAAGTGCTTCTAGACAACTCTCCAGTCTTGGAAACATCTCTATTTCTAGACCTGATTTCTGTGCCACCAGGACTACTGCTTCGACTATGAGCAGCACTCCTTATCTGAGCAAGCACAGAACTTCTATCTTGAATGACAGATTCTACTGACTTGGAACTCGTTTTCACAGCTGTTTTGTTTTTCAGCATCTTTGGCATAGTCGTTTCAGTTTTTGAGGATGTTTCTGGGTCATTGACACGGCCAGTCACACTGTTTCTCTTCTTAGCCACTTGCAACTGAGTGCTGCGTCTACTTTGCGTCTGACTTGTTTTTTCTTTTGTGGATTTGCTTTTTTGTTCTTCAAAGGTTTCTGCTGCATCCAGGTCCTTTTTTGCATCTAGGTCTGATGACATACTGCCCACTTTCTTCAATCTGCTCCATTTTGATGGAGGTTCGTTAAATGTTTTTATAGCTGTGTCTCCTTCAGGTTCAGCAAGCTTGTCAGTATCATCCAATTCATGCGCTGAATCAGTATTTGACTTTCGAAGCGTCCATCTACCTCGCTTTCTCACTCTTCCTCTATAGGCTAGTTTAGCATTGCCTCTGCTGTTCAGGGTAGAAACTGCAAATCCTTTGCCTCTTGCAACAATGTTTGTGATGGTCCTGCTTCTGAAAGTGCCTCCTTCTCTTGGAAATCCTTTTGCACTACCTCCATTCCTGTGCGACTCTCTTTCCCTGCTTCTCCTAAAGGTTGATTCGCCTTTGTGAGGGAACATGCATTCTGCCTTTTTTTTGATGAAGAAAGATTCCCGTGTGGTGGCTGATGCCATTTTGGGGATATTCTCCTCAAATAAACTAGAATCCTTTTTCATAGTAGTGTCATTACCCAAATCCATGGGTTCAGTGGTGTTTTTTAGCTGATCGGTGCAAAGTCCTGAGTCTGTTCTTCTTCTAGAACTGTAGACCGAAGTGGAAAATCTCTTTGAAGTCTTTGGTAAAATGGATGACACGTCTACCTCGACTTTGTGACAACTGGCTTGAGATGCTCTGCACGTCTTTGGCATGCTTTCTGATGGAGCCACTTTGGCCTGCAGCCCTCGCTTGGATTTTTTGACATTTTTTTTCAAACTTCTGCCATTCGAAACAGGTGTTGCATCCTCAGTTGGAGCAGATTTTGAAGCACTTCCAGGATGACAATCACCAGAACTTTTAGGTGTTCGTTTCGTCACAGTTTCAACCTGAGGCTGCACTTGTTTAGAAGTGGGGCCAGCCTCCTCTGAGGGTGTGCTCTTCTGATGTCCAACATTGCTGGTCCTCTTCCTTGTTGTCAGTGTAGAAGACAGGGGTAAAGCAGTGACGTCTTTTGGTGATTCCCCTGTTTCACTGACAGATGGTGCAGTATCAATGCCCTCGCTCTTCCTCTTGGTGTTGCGTGTGACAGCTGCAGCAGAGTGGGTGCGGGCCAAGGTGCTTGGTCCTGCCTTGTTCTCTTTGAAGTCAATGTGCAGGTTCTTCAGGACTCTGTAGACCTTCTTTTCTTTAGCCAGAGGATCAGGTTCCGGTGCTTCCACCGCTGACTGCTTTCCAGTGCTTTTTCTGCTGCCTGCAACACACACTGAACTGTGAGACAGCAGCAAACAGATCACTGACAGTACACTGAACGAAGAGTGTTACTTGAACTTGCCATCAATTTGGTAGTAGCATCGGCAGAGACACTTTTCACTGAAGAACCACTGAATTACAATCACAAAAAGAATGAGATATTGTGAATCTACAGCATTTTTCTTTCACTTTTTTTTTTTTTTTAAAAGCTGTCTAGAATTCAAACATTTCATCTGCAAAAGAATGCTCACCATATAAGTGATAATACTTAATAAACTGCAGTCCCGGATACCGCGTACCCTTAGTACACATATTTCAGTACATGTAAAACCACTCATTGCAAGAAGGATCATCAGAAAAAAAAAAAACCCACTGCAATAGCTAAATAAAAACAATACAAATAAAAAACAAGAACTAAAGACCGACAGAAAGAGATGTGTTTATAGATAAACATTCATACAAATTGAAATCAACAAACACGTCAATATTTCACAAATATTTCAACTGTACAGCCCTCCTAAGGTGGCTTTGAGTTTGATGTTAACGCTGCACAGTGCAGTTTCTGAAAAACAGTTCGCCAGGGTTCAAAATGCTACAGAAAGGGAGGAGGGTGGTAGACGGGAGGCTGCAAG
>SDAX010001048.1:23089-33271 GCA_004193615.1 Conus consors
AAAAAAAACAAAAAAAAAAGTAAATGGCTGTGAATAGGTATGTACATTACAAAAGAAGTATTCAAACTGAAAGGGAAAAAAAGCCATGAATTACTGCTTTAACTTTCTGAGATAAACATGAATTAGTTCTCTTTCAGTGAACATATGTTTTCACAAAATTCTAAGGTTATGGATTCCATGTTGTTACCCCTGATTGAATACGATTTACATTCACATTCTTATCACACACACCACATGACACCATTTTTGTTTTTCTTTTTCAGCCAAGCCAGTACCGTAGTAAGCCAACATGGGTGAGCACAATCTGTCTTCCTCTCTCTCTCTCTCTCTCTCTCTCAAAAATGCACATTTCAGCAAAACTAATTAAAAAAAATCTTACTTTACACCCCTCCTTCTTTGACAATTTCTATTGATACTGCAACCACATGAACTTTTAAAATAAGCATAGCAAAGGTTAAGTATCACATGCTGCATACTCATTTGTTAGGAACAGAAGATATGTTTCCTTTATTTAAAAAAAGAAAGGAGAGATCCATACAGACTTTGAAGAGATCTTGTGCATTTTTCGCCGTGAGATTAAATCATCAGTAAGCAATGAAAAATGACAGCTTCACAAGAAAAGGCACTGCTCACTTTCACAAGGTATATGTCCACATCTCTCTCTGTTTTTCAAAAATATGTATTTATGCAACAGATTATGAAACGAAAAGCACAGAAATACAACATATTCAGTAAACTAAATAGACTCACACTGTTCAGGCACATGATAAATGCATGATGCCTAGATGTATATAGGATCTAAAGGACCTATTGGCAGAAAGCTTTTGACTCCATCATGTGGGACAAGTGGTTTCAGTTCCTGTACATTGAGGGACTCGGTGCTTTACACAGACCAGCTCAATATTATATGCCACATCATACCCATTTAAGAAAAAAAAAATTAAAAAAAAAGAAGAAGAAAAAGGAAACACAATTTTGGCTTCCTATGCACTTGAATTTCTGAAATTATACGAAATAACATTGCCTGAAATAGTTGTCAACACTGCAGCAGTTTAGCTGACCTGCCATGAATGGGTTTCATAGTTTGAGGTTCAACTCTGAGAATGTGGCCAATTCGTTCAATATGCAAAACGGAATGAGCTTGCTCTGTTCTAAAAAGCATGTTGGAATGTGAACAGGTAAGGCACATACGCTACTAAATCCAAAGTTATTGTTAAAAAGAAAATCAACAGACACTTGGCCTCTGCATTCATGGATTGCTGAAGACTGATCCTGCCACAGACTCGCCATCTCTCTCTTTAGCGGCATCAGTAATCCTGCACAGCATCTCCCATTTGTCCAGAGACGGCTTGGGAGCAGTCGCTGGTCCAGAGGCAGCTGCACTGGGTACAACAGCACCAGGAATGGGTACAACAGCACCAGGGACTGGGCCATAGGGTAGCATAACTGGGGGCTGACCGGGGGCTTGCATGTAGGGCATCTGACCGGGATATCCAACCGCGTACCCGGGGTACCCTTGAGGCACATAAGCTGCCATGACAGGAGGCTGACCCACTGGCATCCTTTCACTGGACACCAGATCAGAACCTCCAGCTGTTCCGGTCTTCACCGAGTCCTGGTCATCATCCATGGTGGTTGATTTTCTGGGCTTGGGTTTAGGCCTAGGGATAGGTCTATCTTTGCGAGCAGCCCTATTCTCTTTATCTTCTTCAGCCTCGCGAACTTTTCTTCTGAGCTCGGACTCGCTCTTCGCCCTTTTAGGCCGGCCAGTGGTGGACGAAGTTGAGTTCTTCCTGTCTCTGGATTTGGATCGACCTGAGGTTGAAGACACAGAGTTCTTTCTTGATCTGGTCTGAGTGGCTGTCTCGCGCAACGTCTGTGTTGACCTTGTCGCCTGCTCGCGGAGTTCCATTTCAAGGTCACCCACGGATCTGAACCCTCTGTGTCGGCGGGACAAGCTGCGTTCCCTGACGCTGCCTCGGTCAAACTGGTCAGCATCATCATAGGCCAAGGAGTACACTGATCCCCCAACAGAGTTCTTCCGGCGTCGACGGCCGTATAAGGAAGACCTTGATGCATACAGTGAGGTCTTGGAAGAACTTCGGCGTAATGCTGTAGACAGACGAGAAAAAAACAACCTTTGTAAACATTAACGTTTGTGAAGTAATCAGATCAATGATTGAAGCACTTTGTTTGGTGGCTATAACAAGAATTGTTTTTTAACTGTGGCATATATAACATAGCTGTGAAGAATTTAACATAATATGTCTATCATTACCATCTTTGTCACCACCATTATTTTGTTAATAAACATTTTCCTTTCTTACTTTTAGTATCATTATAAAACTATTGTCATCCTCACTAATACTACTGTTATTATTATTTCTAGATTCTTTTGCAAGTGAGTGACATTACAGGAGCCTAACAATTTGAATTGTTGTTGTTTTGTCTGACAAGAAAATAGTCAACGACCACTCCAAACCCAATCCGAATCCTTGTTTAGAAGACTGTTGCTGAACTCATACTTTCCTAGTATAGGTATGGACTTAAACTAGTGAAAATAACCAGAAAATATCATGTTAAAAAAACAGAAAAAAAAACCTGCACAAGACTGGTATTGTATATCTGTGCATTTTCAAATTACCATTTGTTTGATGTGGGTTTACATATTTCTGATAACTGTAGCATGTAAATATTGAAAATGTAGTATTCAAAGTGTTATCAAGACAGACTATCCTGCACATAGTAGAAATGCAATAAAAGAACAGACTTCCCACTTACGGTTGTAATTACTTTCCATATCGCTGTCCTCATAATCGTCGGCAGTGACTGACGGCACAGCACGGTATCCACCAGCGCTGGACACACTGCCCCGACCAATGGAATCCGTGTCATCCAACGCATTGCCTGTGCTTCGAGATCTCCCAATTCGTGGTGTTTTGGATTTGCTCTTTTTTGCGCTCTCTGCTTTCTTGAAGCGGCCTTCATATTCTGGGGTTTCTTGCCTTGATCCAGCTTTTCTATCAGACTTGGGGGTCCTGTCTGCTTTGGATTTTTCCTTCTTTGATTTAGGAGGCTTTGCCTCTGGTGAGTACAGTGCTTCTGGTGAATTCATTGCCTCCTTTCTACCTGTGTCAGGTGATGCTTTTGATTTTTCTGGGGACTTTTGCTTTTTGGTGCGATCAGGTCGTAGAGTGTGACGAGTGTCAGGCTTGTCTTCTGAGACTGAGCGAGGAGGTGGTTTCTCATCATGTACTCCTTCCCTGGTTTGTTCCGTCTCTGATGATGAAGACGAAGATGCTAGATAGGGTTGAATGTTTCTTGAAGTATCTTGCTGAAATGGAGAGTTTATGGAAGTGTTTCCATGATGTGCTGAGGATTTAGGAGATTTGGACACAGGTGGAAGAGGATACGGTTTTATCAGAGTTTTCTCCAGTGGCTCCGATTCTTCTTGACTAATGCTTGAGTTGACTTTGTTCATCCTGTCCTTATTGGAGGTATCTGATTCACTGTCAAAATCACTCTTATCATCTCTCATCCTTGCATTTTCTTTGTTGACCTCTCTTTCAGGTCTGAAGCGAGGGTTTTCATGTTGTGCATTAGGTTTTGGAGATCTAGAAGGCTGGGCTGGCGTCCGTTGAAAGCTTTCCTCATTGTAATTGTTCTCTACTGACTGCTTTCCTTCCTGTCCAACATTCCTTGAGTTTTCATCTTCATATCTCATGCTTGTCGTTTTTCGCGGGCTCCTGTCATAGCTGTTCATGATGTACTGATCTTTAGAATCAGAATCAGACTCTGAGCGGTCTCTGTAATCAAACTGATCCTCTGGCCCAAGCAAAAGCTTGTGTTTTGAACGCGGCGAGTAACGTTCATAATCTTCATATGCCTCTGGGTATTGCCTGGGCGGAAACATTCCCCTCTGAGCAGCATTGTCAAGGCCGTAACTGTCTGATGGTGAGATGGCATCTTCTGCCAGACCATCTTTGTAGTTCCGGCCGTATCGGTGTGCGAGATGCTGCTGCTTCTTCCTGCGGTAACAGCACACCCCCAGGACAGCAAGAAAGATGAGGAACGCAAGAATGCCAACGATGAGGCCAACCACAAGGCCCACAGGTCCGGGGCTGTCATCCACTCCCAGCTGCCCATCGTCCTCTGTAACACCATGAAAACAGCAGAACTCATTAGTCAGACTGCCCTAACATGCAGCAAAACCTCTCCGTTAAGACCTAAAAAATATTGCATAAAAACTGGATCTTGGGTGAATGACTTAAGTGGGAGTGAATCTGATAAAAACAAGCATATTCCTGGAAATCCGGTTTTAAAGACAGGGAGCAAGCCACATTTGCTAGCTGAAACTTCCGCCTGCAGCCACATTCCTTTAAAGTGACTGAAAAACCTGCACACCTACCTACTTCAAATTGCTGTAATTTCTTTTCTATTGTTTGTACAGTTATGAAATATGGAAAGAATGTAGAGGAATGAATAAAGAATATGCTGACACCAACCACTATGTGTTTTGTGTATGCTTTCATTACAGAAAAAAGACATGCCTTATGGGTGTTTATGAGTCATGAAGCCCTGGAGTGCACTTGGTCTTGCTATTGTCACTCAATTGCCTCTCATCTGCGTCAGGCCTTCCCCGCTCTGCCGTAACATTCTCAATATCTTCAGGATTAAACCCTAAACACTCTTCATCAGAATCCGAGTCGAAAAACGCCGCATGCAAGAATTACTCATCACCAGTGTCTGTGTTGAAATTTTACTCAAAAACTTTCACATGTGAAAGTTTGACAGTTCACAGTAAACAAACCACATGGAAATTGGCGCTCATGCAGGAAGTCTAAAGCCTGCTGCATTGTGGGATTGTTTTATTCTGATTGGTTCTTTTCAACCAATCGGCTACAAGCTTAATGTTTATTCTGCTCAATGGGTGCATGAGTGCGCCTGCAACTGTATCAGCACAAAGACACTTTGGCGCACCAAAGTGCCAATGCATGCTAAAGATTAATAATGAATGTCTTTACTGAGAGGTGTCTTTGAACTAACATGCATGATGGATGACACACCTCTAATCACGTTTAACACATTAGAAGTATGCTGAGATACGGAAAAAGTTAAAAGGATACAGAATTAAAACTGGCCATCATTCAATAGTGGGCTTATCTCACCAGGCCAGGTAACTAGCAGGTAGGTTATATGAAGAAGTTAGACAAGTTTACAGGGACGGTTGATAGGTTGGATGGTTGGTTTTTGTACCCAAATATGCTTGCTGAAGGTGGGCTTTGATTTGATCACTTTTATTGTGGAATATTAGTATGCCTGTTGCATGGATTTAACACATCTCTGATTACAATGACAGGCACACATCAAACTATGCAATGCATGTATACATTCAAACATAAATTATGCAGTTCAGGGCCAAAGACAGTGGGGACTGAGAGGAAAGAAAGGGTGAGATAAGGGGTGGGAAGGAGGGACATGGAGGAGAGATGTCACTGGAAACGCTTCCAATCAAAGCCTAAACGCTTACTTTTATACACACGGATGACGATGTTGTAGCTGTAGTCGACACTGCTGAGGTCAAGACGTGTCAGAGAAATCGTGGCCATGCCGCCCTCTGAAGTCAGCTGATTTGGTTTGCTGCTGCCCGCGAACAGTGTGTGGGTCTGGGTAAACAGATGTCATTCAACAGAGGTCATTGCTGTCAAAACACAGAATGTGGGGGAACAAGAAGCAGAAGAAGACAAAGAAGTGAGAATGTCATTGACTGATGCTAAATGTAGAGTCAGGAACAGAACAGAAATCTTTAAGTGATTTAACTCCTCTTTTTTTTTGACCGTCTTGTCTTCCATGCCACTTCAGCAGTGTTACCCCTATGCAACTTCTTCAACCTCCCCATTCATAGCCATACCCAGGCCTGTCCCACCACAGCCCCTGCTCTGCCAATCCATAGAGAGCCGTCTACGTCAAGTCATCATGTAGGCAGTCCACCAGCGGAAATACTACACTGGAATCACTTCGGTGAAGTTCAGTGGTGCCTGTTCTGATCCAACCACTGCACAGCACCATTTACTAAGCCTACTGAGGACAATAACTGTTTGTTTGTCAAGCCAGAATAAATCAGCATCTCCCTTCCTGAGGTGCTACCAAGTCTTATGAAGCTGCTGATACCGGTGATCTTGACAAGAACTCACCAAATAGGAGCAGATATGCGAAGAAAACTGAAACTGAGGTCACCATGAGAGCTAGGCATGAAGGGCCACATTTATGATTTTTTTTTTTTTTTTTTGTTGATCAATGAGGATGAGGGTGTTAAAGCTACTGCTACAGCATTCCATTCTGGTCTGAGACTGCATGGCAGGGGTACGTAATCTACACTTACTTCCATGATAAATCCCCGCATCAGCCAGCCCCCCAAAATACAGACATCAGCAGTGCTGGTCAGAAAATTTGAGAAACATCCCCAGAGACATATCCATTACATGGACGAAACTTGACTGTGTGGTTCCAGTCTGCTCAAAATTCAGCCCATAGGAAACTGGGCTCTGAGCAAATGCCTGTTCAGCCCAAATCAGAATGGCAGACGTCCACTGACATACCAGACAGGTGAAGGTCACTTCATTGCTGATGTGGGGAAAAGCTTGTTGTGTGAGAAGGGGAGATTGTGGAGAAGATGTAGGGGAGGAGGGTGTGATAAAAGAGAGGGATAGAGAGTGCGAGGGAGAGTCTTAAATACTCTGATAAATAGAAAAAAAAAATAAAGCATATCAAAGCAGTCAAATTACTCTGCGAGTACAGAGACAAAATAAGTAAAGCAGTATTGTATGTGCATGCACACATGCAGTGGCTTCTCTCTCTCTCTCTCTGACACTCACACTCGCACACACATATGCATACACACACATGTACACATCCTTATTTGTACACTCACACATTTTCACACACTGCACTACAGAATTAGAAGCACCCCTTCCACACTTATGATACACAGAAATCACAGAAAACGCATAAAAAAATACAAAACACACATGTGTGCACGTACACACACACACATGCACACACACACACACCACATCCACTAGCTCATAATAAACTATAGAAGCATCCTTCCACACACATAAAAGAACATCGCATTATAGAAATACAACACATAAACACATATGTGTGCGTGCACATACAAACATACACACATGCATGCACAAACACGTGCACACACATACACACACACACACACGCACACACACACACACACACACACACACACAACGTATCCACCCATACAAGCACACAAACCCACCTAGACTGAAACATTTACAAGCACTATGTTATATAGAAACGTCACTCACCCCTCCTCCTCTCAGATCCACATGAAGAGTGACATCTGCGTCTGATATGCTGAAATGGTTGAACTGGATGTCCATGATGTCCTGTATGGTCTCGGGCCGGAAGCGGAGGGTACACTGACCGATGCCAGATGGGGAGCCGTTAGGTGTGCGACCATAAATGTTGACCACCCCATCAGTCCTGATCCAAATATAGTCTGACTTGCGACAGTCAGTGGAAGAGTCCATAAAGTCTGCAAGGGGAAAACCAAAGCAGGAGAAACGATTCAAAAGTACTTCAAAAGAAAAAAAAAAAAAGAACTTGAACATGCAAATAGGGGGTTTGTGAGATAATAAACTGATGACTTCCCTTTTTTTTTCTTGATTTCTTTTTGTTTGTGCTGTCTCATCTGCTGAGCCACTTCAGTGGTATTACTTCCCCTCATTTCAGCTCCCTCTTGACACTATGACAGCCTCAATCCAGCTTGTCCTGCCACGGCCCTTGCATCTGGCAATCCACAGGAATAAGTCAGTGTCAAGTCGTCATGAGGCCAGCCACCTGAGGAAATACTGCACGTCTGCAGAATCACTTCAGTGACATTCAGCAGTGCCTGTTCTGATCCAGTATATATACAGGACAGCACCAACTACGCCCCCTACTGACAATAATCGCTCAGTCATGGAGCCAGTGTCTGTCAGCGTCCCCCTCCCAAGGGCGCCACAATGTCAGTCTGACAACAGTGCCCCAAAACTTGCTGATACAAATGACCTCGATATGAACTCACCAGAAGAATGAGGAGCGAAAAACAAAAGTGAGGTCACCACAATAACAGAGCAGGAAGGGCGACAGAATCTGAGACTGTAATTTCATGTTTGTTTTAATTTGGTGTTCACCATTATACTTAACCAGCTATATGGCCTTTTCAGGGTTATCAAACTCATACAGGTAGAATGCACAGATCCTGAAAATGATCACACCCTGAAAAGAAATAAACATGAGAAATAATGTGTGAAATGGTACCAGGACAACTGACATCCTAAAGGTGATTATGACTAGACCATGCCAGATGCACTGACCACTCCACTTTATTAAAAAAAAAAAATTAATGTAGATTCAAAACAAAAAATCAATGTAAAACAATTAAATGTAACAAATCAGACAATGACAAAAAAAGCCATTTGGGCAACAAGACAATGCAGAATGAACAACTTCACTCCATCCTCGACAGAGTGTACAATTTCCTTTAGTTGCCAAATAACATAAGAACAAAGCAGGCATGTCATAATGCATTGTGACATGAAATATGTAAGTTTATAGAAGACAGAAAGAATGGTCCACAAAGGCAGAAAACAGTGGAGAACAAAGAAGAAAGAAAGAATGATAATTAAAACAAAAAAGGGTCAAAGAAGAAGTTACTTGCACAGAATTTCCTGAATGGACGGGAGTTGTGTGTATTGAAAGAGCACCTGGCATACCAAAAGCGACAATTTCAAATTGTAACAAGATAAATGATGTAACGTCTTCCAAAAACAGCGAAGACATATGGAATCGTAAGAACAGCAGAAAAACAGTGGATAACGTTATTAAAAGATGAAAGTAAAAAGGCTCTGTAAAAAAAAAAAGGCTCTGTAAAAAAAAAAAGTGACAAAGAAAAGGACATCAATACCAAAACCAGCACATAATTTGTAAAAGATGGGGATACAATTCATACTGAAAAACTCTCTGGTACCCTCATAAGGTGGGGAGAAGAGACGATGAAATCAAAGAGAGAGAACGAGAGAGGAGAGAGAGGCAGACAGAGAGAGAGAGAGCGAGAGAGAGAGAGAGAGAACATTCTCCAGTATTATTTGATATATCATTACACATAAAATACATCTGATGTACAAATAATATTTTACGTTATCCCTTTTTCCCCCCTTACACAGTTAACGGAGACATAACTGAATGTACTCACATTCATACTTTGCATACTCAGGGGCAACAACTCCATGGAAACACAGGATGAAAACAAATGCTGCAATCCAGGATCTGTTCCAGTGGTTTGCTTTTTTTGTTCCCATTTTTTTTTTCTTCCAGATTTCACCTCCAGTGAGCAGTCTCAGGTTTGGGCAGGGACTGCTGTGCCACTATTTTCAAGCAGCCGGCTCTCACATCCCCAGCAGCCTGCCTGCACAATATAAACTGTTAAAAATGAAAAATAAAATGCATGAGTTTTCCTTTCAGTTTTATTATAACTCAGCCAACCACATGCTGACATTTCCCTAATTTAAAAACAAACAAACCATTTTAATGACTTGCCAAACATACACACATGCAACAAATTCTTACAAATTAAGCTGAAATGTACAAGACTGCATGACTATCAGTAGAATATATGTCTCTTAGCATTAAAAGAATTGCTTGTGAATTCTGTACATATATCTCCAGAATAAAGGGGTAAAAACTGCAAACTGTGAAAAAGAAAAAATTGAAGACACTGGTAATACATTTCATACCTTTCTAAACAAATAAAATCAATGAAAAATGTCTGAAGAAGAACTGACAGCCTCAAAGATGATTAGCAAACTGTGCTAAACATTGGAATCATTAAATGTGTGTGTGTGTGTGTGTAGTAGTAGTAGTAGTAGTAGTAGTAGTAGTAGTAGCAGTAGTAGTAGTAGTTTTGTCAGTACAACCTTGAGTTAATCTGACAATAAATTGGTTTCAGTCAGTCAGTGTAGTAGTAGTAGTAGTACTAGTAGAAGTAGTAGTAGTAGTAGTAGCAGTACTTTCACTTTATGTCTTTTCACAAAATTATATCATATTAGACAAGAGACAGAGAGATCATGTATGTATTTACATATGTACGTGTGTGCGTGT
>SDAX010001053.1:14543-24821 GCA_004193615.1 Conus consors
ATTGTAGGCGACAGTGTTGCATTGTGGTTGACAGTGTTGCATTGTGGGTGACAGGATGGTCTGTTGCATTGTGGGTGACAGGATAGTTTGTTACATTGTGGGCGACAGGATAGTTTGTTACATTTTGGGTGACAGGATAGTTTGTTACATTGTGGGCGACAGGATAGTCTGTTACATTGTGGGTGACAGGATAGTCTGTTACATTGTGGGTGACAGGATAGTCTGTTGCATTGTGGGTGACATGACAAGTTTGTTGCATTGTGGGTAACAGGATAGTCTGTTACACTGTGGGTGACAGGATAGTCATGTTACATTGTGGACGACAGGATAGTTTGTTTAATTGTGGGTGACAGGACAGTTTGCTGCATTGTGGATAACAGAACATTCTTTCCCATTATTGATGAATTGATAGTCTGTCGCATTATTGGTGACATGACAGTAGTGTTGCATTGTGGGTGACATTACAGACTGTTGTGTAGTGGGTGACATGACTGTCAGTTGGTATCATGTGTATACGACGGCCTGATGCACTGTGAACGACACAACAGTCTGATAGCAGGTGACATGACAGTTATGCTTTGGTATGAGTGACATAGCTGCCTGCTGTGAATGGGTAACACAGATTCTGCTTGTACCACAGCTTTCTGTGCTACTAAGCTGTTGGGTTCAGAATAGTAAACACACCATCTAAAATAATGATATCAGTAAAGCACATCACATATCAAGAAAGATCCTCAATTCACACACACACACACAATCATTGTAATAAGTTGTCCTGCAGTGGTCTTTATTTCCTTGAGAAAAAACATACTTTGGAGGAAATAATACATCCAAGACACATTGCATACTTTGAATGGGGGGAAAAAAGCATAAAAGGGAGAAGAAACTCTCAGACTCTATTCAGCATAGGCAATAAAGGGACAGCAAGGATATTATGTCATGCTTAGCAAAGAGCAGGGTTCATAAACTGTCAGATGTATCTCTTCTTTTTGTTGAGTGAAAATTAACGAAGATGTAACAGTGTCTGTGGGTGTCTGAATGAAAATGAGAAACTCTTAACGATGGATGGCATATAAAGAGAATCTGCAATGAACATGAGGACTGCAATAATCAAGAGATGAACATCCAGGACATTTTCTGATGAACTTTGAAAGGGACAACTCTCCATCACTAAATGGCTGACCATAAAGCAACAAAGTATAGCAAAAATATTCCTAGAGGATCAAATCTTTGCAATTGCCAAAATCAAAATAAAGACTTTTAGATTGTCCAGACTTGTGACTTATTTTAGTTTTACTCTACATTTACAACGAAAAAATTCTGCTTTATAGCATGTCTATATTCTCCATTAACTCTGAAGTACTGTGCTGCCTGCAGCTTAAACTTCTGTGTCCCGCCAACTCACTATGAACAGGCTGAAGTTGTAACTTCTGCAGAACGCAGATTTTTTTTCAAGGCACATGCACACTTCAGTTTAGGAGAACCTGCACCGGCCATTTGTCTGACCACTGATTGTCTTATTCTGATACCATTAACCCGCTGCTTTTCCTCAAAACAAGATAGTGGAATAAAGCTACCTCTCATTTTGAAAGGCAATCAAACTTTTGATGAATGAAAAATGCGACAATGAACATGTCTTTTGATTAAAGGATCACTACTTCGATGATAAATCACAAATTCCTCTTGCTGCATTTGTGGATTGACAGAAGAAACGCTGTAAAGAAGTGCATGTACCTTTCACTTTTTTTCCCCTTAAGAATTTAGTGATATCTAAAGAATTGCAGAAATATGCAGGCATCACTCATGAAAAAGAACTGTTTAGACACTTAAAAAGTTGACAGAATATCCTTATACATCATTTACAGATTGCATGTTTCAATCATTCATTAAAAGTGTTCCAGTTTTTAAAACATGGTCAAAATGTTACATAATGAGATGATAATGACTTTTTTTTTTTTTAGCATGTCTCCATTCAGCCGAATACTTAAGTCTGATGGCCAGTTTCTCTTCCTTTCTAAGTTCTAACAATGCCTCCTCTTGGCATTACCAGATGAGATCAACTGGAATGGGCTGTATCACAGATAGCACCTGTCATGCTCCTGCTGTTCGTTCTAACCATGCCTGGTTGAGAAACTTCTTACTGGAAGCCTGCAGAGTAGAAACTGTTGAGACAGGAAAGTTTCCCAGCCAAACAACTGTTCTTGTGAACTATCCCCGCTCAGATGAGAATTCTCCCCAAAGCAAATTCATATAGCACGATTCAGGTATGTTTAAAGTTACTGTTGTCAGCCTCAACCAGGACTTAATGTTTCATGTCCAGTGAAACCTCCACTGACAACCCCACTGTGTGACACCCTCCTCACAATGACAAACAAACGTTGTAACTGATTATTTCTGTTACACTGTGATATTTTCGATTTTTGCAGAATGGTCTCTTCCTATTTCAAGTAGTGATTGAATAGCCCATAGTCTAGAACAACTTCTGTGTGTGTGTGTGTGCTAAATTGTTGAAAACAATGGCTAGGATCCATTTCTTAACAACCCAGTTCTTTTCATTACTTGCAACCCCCTGACTTCAATCTAATTCTTGGTCTTTTCTTTTTCCCCTGCTGAATATGATTCTTCGAGACCCACAAAACGTAACTAACAACATAACATGACTAACAACATAACATTCAACCCCTGTCAGGGGATGGTGACTATTCTTCCATGTATGAACACAACTGTCGCACTGTAAGTTACGATCATTTTCATGTTTCACAGAGAGGAGGTCAGTATGCCTTCTCTCTACATAGCCTGTATGGTCAGGACATCTTCCAGACCACTGTTCAGTGGTTCTTCTGTGTCCTCCTAGTTCTCCACCCTAACATCTCTTATACCTGAATTGTAAGAGCAGTTGAATTAAAAAACAAAAAAAACGCAAATCCAGGATCACCTTTCCAGTTTGTGGTAATGAAAGCCCTAGGAGCATGCTTCATGGAGGCTGTTTCCTCTCCAAATGTCTGTTCAGATGTACTTTCATATGATCCCAGAACCATTCTGTCGTTTATTTGAAAAAAGAAAAAAAAAGAAGTGGCAAGACTATATAAGAGAAAATGCACAACCAGTAACAGCCACTGTCCCAACCTGCTGAGCCTCCTGATAATACAAAATTGACACTTTTGGCGACTTACAGCTTAGAAAAAAACAAACAAAACAAAACAAATGCAGCTTGAGAACACAACACACATACATACACACACACACACACAGAGCTTGAGAACACACACACACACAGAGCTATGGTACTCTATTCTACTGACACTGATGTCTAATTAGATAAAAGGAGATATTTCTAAGAATGAAGACTGCCCAAAGTACCCTTCAAGCGGAAGGGATGAAGATGTGAGGAAGGGGAGGAAACGACAGGGAAAGTTGATGAGAAAAAAGAATGTTAAGACAAACATAGATCAAATGGAAAACATAGCCCTCGCATACACATTCTGGTTGGGTGGCTTAGCAACCCACGATACCCACCCTCAACATTAAACCTCCAGGAAAAAACAACACAAAATGGTAACACCGAGCAATTCAAATCACATTTGACCATGGAACCGGGATCATTAGGCTATTCACCATCACCCTTCACAACGAATGATGATGTAACCACTGTACTGAGATCCAAAACTAAAGTGAAAGTGGACATCTGGAAGGAAAAAAAAGTGATGTTAGGGCTGAGCAGAGAAGTACAGGTGACGACAGAATAGGACGAAATAAAAGATCATATTGGTACTCGAGAGGCATATCATGACCATATGGGAGAGGTAAAAAGATCATGACAGAATAGGACAGAGAAGCACAGATCATAATAGAATAGGACAGGTAAAGAGATCATGACAGCGTAGGACAGAAGTACAGGGATGCTTATGCTTTATTCTCCTTTCAATTGCCCCTATTTTTATGGCGGAATCACATCTGCTATTACAGCATATAGCTTTTGACCAATCTGAAAATGGGCAGAAAGTACACACATACCACAATGTATGGACCACTGTGCAGCTAGGTATGAAAATATTCAGTAAAGGGGCCTACAAATGCCTCCGATCACATGCTTCTTATTCTACAGGGCAATTCTTTGCTTTACAATTTTTTTTCATTCACATTCATATGTAAAGTTCAATATTTGTACAAATTTGTTGATTAAAAAATACCATAAAAAAAAAACCCACTGCTTCTTTATTCGTAGTTAAGGTTTCACACGATTGTACACATTTGTTGAGTCATAAATATAACAAAGATAATTTTCTTTCAATCAGATTTTTTGAATCAATAGGAGTAATAATCAGTGACATATTCCCCCCACCCCCCATTCTTTTCTATAAACATACTGATCATACATTAATATGCTTGTACCACAAAACATACAAACAAACAAAAAACCTGAAGAGTGAGTTCTAAACGTCCCATCTTTCTCATTTACACCTCATCTCTCTCATTAACTCATGATCGACACAAAAGCACATGAATACTCTCAGAATATATGAATGACATCTCTAAGGACAAAACAATGCAATTTCTAACATGGTACATGGGGGGGACAAAAGTAACACGGCGGTGATCCTCTTTGGAACGATTCCCTGGAGAACCGCTGATGTTGTAGATTGCACACACAGTACAGAAGACACAACTAGCGCTGTGATATCACAGTACCACCTAATCCTCAGACTTGGGATCCAACCCACCTGTTATTTATCAATGTGTGACTGCCGGCACACGAGAGATCCATAATGAGATCATCGCCTGGCACTTTGAGACAAAACCAGCTCTTGGTTAGATCAACCACCAGATGACATGACACGGTGCCAGCATGGGAGGACAGCTACAGGATGTCTTCTCATTGCAATGTGTTCATGGGGAAAACTTACACACCTGTTCGCCATCCCCCAAATCTCTATGAACAGAAAAAGAAAATAAATTGTTTTGTAGAAATTCTTATACTTTTCTGTCAAAGCATCGAGTGCTGAATGGATACGTCATTTATAAGACTCATTTGATGATTATCAATGGAAATTACCTGAACAACGGGACTACACTTCTACCATGGTTGACACACTCCCACCGAGTCAGAAACTTGAAGTTCACATATAGAAATCTGACAATTTCACATAAAGCATCATGCAATGGAGAAGTGATACCTGTTGATTTCTCACACGTGCTTTTATGCAGATTCAATGATAACATAAATACGGTTGTCAAACTCACCCCTGCTTTAAGTAATGCAGATCTGATAACATACATATGGTTGTCAAAGAACAGAGCCACACAATAACATGGAATTAAGAATTGCACTTGTACTATTTGCCGGTCGGTTTCATGGAGACATGACATTTTAGGGGCAGACATGGAGCTGAGCATCCCTTCACTCATAATTATGTTGACATACAGCGGTCAGTAAGTTCCACTGGACATGCACATAATTAAGCGCTCAATAAGTATTGCACTGAGTATCTGACTTGTATATCTTTCTGATTTTAAAATATCATCTGTTCGATCATAAACATCACCTGTTCCACAGACACGTGAAATATGTATAAACAAATACCCTTAATCCCTCTCCCTTACCCCCAATTCCAAACAGCACTTTATGATGTTCAATTCCATTCAGTATTTTGTTCTGGAGTATTGTTTTTATTCTGGTCAGGACTTGAAACCATTCACTGAACTCCAATTTCCCCTCCCCAATCGAGTAGAGCAAAAAACTCGTCAAAAAGGTACGGAAAAGCAGAAACACAAGTGTGAATATATACTATCATAGAACTGTGAATATGTACTATCATAAGACTGAATATATACTATCATAGAACCGTGAATATGTACTATCATAGAACTATCATTTTACTCTTTAGTTTATAAGAATGTTTACTAAGCAGGCAGTGAGTGGATATGTCCAATCAATAACTGTACAGAAGTGAAGCACCAGTTAGTTTTAGCACCGAGTGAATTGGCCTAGTCTACTTTGAAGACCGTCTTTGGCAATCACCTGGCTGTGTTGATCATGAGTTGTGGTACATGCACCTTCTTTGAAATAAACGTCGTACTGAATCTTTCACTTAATGATAAGACAATGAAGCACAGACTGATGAAACACTGTTTTAACATGCGCAGACAGGGAGGGCAAAGGGTGGTGATAATGGTATGAATTGTAACGGAATTGTGTCAGGCAAAAAATCAACCCAAAAAAGCTCAAATTCAGTCTTTTTGATGGCTCAGGTACCACCTGTGTGTTTATTTCATTCAGAAGCAAAAAGGTTTGATTCTGTTTAAGTCATAAGCACCAAAGTTTGATTTGATTTGACCCTTTTTTTTTCATTCCCTTTAAATAATGGATGATAACAACATAGTTGGACCAATGTGTCGTTCAGCGATTCTTTATGTCCTAAGAGCATGTTACCTAACGCATCTTATCCAAACGCAAGCCTAGGTCAGTACTACAGTGTGTAGATGATCTCTAAGGAATGACACAACGTTACCCTGATATTGTTGAAGTCTTGTGTGTCTGCTTTGTGGTGAAACAGTCAGTGGAAGTGAATACCCTGGGATAAGCAACCTGTCTGTTGCAGCCTGAAGCCTGAAAAAGACTGGTGTTCAATGTGACTCTGAAGCACGTGCTGCTTCTATACACACAGTGTGGTTTCCATGACTAGCTGGTACAAAACTAAAGCGCATTAAAATCTGTGGAGTCTTCTTCTGCCATTCAGATTAGCGCATTGTTCAACATACAATCTGCACCGCTACATTTTTACCCTCACAGCAACTCCTTTAACATCATCCATGAAGAGATGAAAAAAAAAAACACACTAGAACACACACACACACACATACATGCACAAACACAATTATTTCGCTTCCCCTCCCTTACTGGTTGGTTATCTACCCTCTCCACATACACGTAGACTTGAATACACTACTGTACATGTCTGATAGTCACAGCTAGTCATGATCATTCTTTGACCACGAAAGACACAGCAGATCTAGAGGTTGTATGTGTCTTGGAATCACAGCTATTCATGACCATTTCTGGAACACACACACCACCATGGACACTGCTTAACAAAGTTCTGGGAGGGGGTACAGACACCAGATTGAAATCGCTGCAAGACAAACCCCAGTGAACAGTTTCACGATTTGCATCGTTCACGCTGCAGCCTCACTCACAGACAAGACGACCCATTCATTCCAGTTGAACAGTAAGCAACGGACAGGCCTTCTTACGTTTCTTTTCAGACTCTATTTCTTCTGCCATAGGGACAAATCCAATGTGACCAGAGTCTAACGTTGCGGTTAGTGTGCTGATACATCTTCCAGCACCACCACCTTAACGGAAGTTGCAACAAACCAACAAAGCAAAGCTGATGGACAAACCAGCGACATCGTCAGACATATCAAGATCACCATCATGAAAGAACACAGTAAAGTAACGGGAATGATTATGATGGCAATGCATCGACAAGTATCTCTATCTAACATCTTAACACCAACGCACTGATCATCAGATCCACTTGGTAATGACTTCAGCTCAGAGAAGACAAACCTCCCCCCCCCTCAACTCCTCCCTTTCCTCCCCCCTCCAGCCACTTATCCCAAACACATCCACAGTCCTTCATGTCTTCCAAGTTACAGGGAGGTACAGGTACATTATCTGCCATCCCATGTACTTTCAACGCTTTCAGAAAAAAAACAAGCGACAAAATGATGCACCTTCTTATTGGCCTAGAAACTTCCCCCTCCCATGCACTTTACCCTTCAGCCACCCATGAAGGCTTTCTCTTTGCAGGGGAGTTACTGTTGAGGTTAGCAGTCCACACTCCCACTATCTCTCATGTGTTTAATGTGAACCTATCTAAATCAAATGTAACATCACCTTACTTCTGCTATAATTTCACCAGAGACAAAAATCCCTTTTTCTCAGGCTGTGGAAAAACCTATCAATTTCACACACACACACACATACACACACACTCAGTGTCCAATCAAAGAAACACTGATCTCTTGAAGATGAGGTCTGGAATGCACTTTACAGAAATCAGATCAAAATGATGGGGTGTACGATTCTGCAAAACACTGACACTGGTCACAACTGACTCACACATCAACCCAACAAACACACACATAAACACAACACAGTGTAATCCCCAGTTACTGGCAATATCCTCATACCCTAAGCAGTCAGGCTTTCCCAACATCCGCACAGTTCCTTCACGAAATGGTCACTTCCACACCATCCCCATCTCCACTCCCTCCTCCGCCTCCATTCCCACCTTAATCACACACACCCCCAACCCTTCCCTCTTTCTAATTCTCCACCCAGTCCATTATACTACACACAATCACCTACAAACGTCTGACTGTTGTTCCTGAGGGGCATACACCTGCGGATTATTAAATCTCCATGACTGCATGTCATGTCGGCAACACCCAACTGCATGTGCCGCTGTTCTGTGTCAATGTTTAGTCTTATCCTAGGGACAGCAACGTCTGGATGGAGAAATACCACAAGGAGCAAAGAAGCACCATGGAATGATGTGATGTCTGTACATGAATACAATTCACATTCAACATGAGCAACATAAACTGGCTGGAAATGTGGAATCTCGTATCACACACACCTGGGACTTCAATTCAATCATTAATGTTTTCAGGCCGGTTTCATCTGAATGCAGCATAAAACTTCCCTGAACCACATGCTTTGAGGGGCTGTCAAAACCTGGGAAACTATACGGACAGCAATCTCTAACGTAATGTCTGATCAACTCTTGAGAAAGCTGGTACACTGTTGGATATGTCCCTGCATCATACATAACAATAAAGAGACCAATGGTTTACGTTTCAGGCAGAAAGTGTTTGGAGTTAGTTTCCTGCTCTGAAGTATCACTGATTTATGGCAAAACTCTGCAATATCCCGCCATCTTTACTTATTCCAGTTTGACCAACAATAGCTACATACACCCATGCCTGTTTCTAACAGCATGTTTTCAAGCATGCCTAATTTTCAACATATGACAACAGCAAATTCTACACGTCTCATTCATTAACAGCTGATCCTGAGCATCTGACAGATATGTCCACATGCTGTGTGCAGCTTCCTCCCCATATACGGTGTGATATGTCTGAACATTCGCCGACGCTGACAACTCATCACAGCAGTTTCTCACAGCAGACAGACAGATGGTGCTGTGGGGAACAGTCAGGACTGGTCATCGACAGGAGTCACTGCCAGCACCGTGGAATGCAACCCTGGATGTTTTGTGGTACTGACCAACCCACAGTAAAGTGGAATGAATCAAAATACCACCGACCTGCTGACTAAATTACAAGAAAGCATTTATGAAAGCTGACTGGAGAAAAAAAATGGTAAAACAGGTCAGTCCCCATGGACTCCCTGCAATGAAAACTACAGACCTTTCAGATATAGGCAAACAAACTGGGGGTAATGGAACGCCCAAGTCCAATGCACAAAACAGCAAGATCCAAGACAACTGCTGATTTTCTGCTGAATCGCCTCTCTCAAATATATGATAAAGTTACAAAAATAATCACAACAGGAGAATGAGAAGCCGCTTAGCTGAACTGGAAGTGTGTCTGGAAAAGAAAGTAAGCTGGAGGAAAAAAAAAACAACTCTTGCTGTGCATTAAATCACTGTTCACTTACCTTTGATTTTAGAAAAACAGTATTCCTATTTTGCTAAAGAACCATTCAGCTAATTCACACACATCGCGACGACTTTTCAAGCATTTATAACGACAAGCTGCCACTGCTCTAAAAAAAAAAAACCCAAACAAACAAAAAACCCTCTAAAAAGCAACAACACACACAAACACCCACCTCCACCATCCCTCCCTTACCCCGTAAAAAGGGGAAAAAAAAAAGCCTGGGCATAGGTCTGTATGACAGACCTTGTACAGCTCCATCTTAAGTGCTTCTCATTTTCCATTTCAAACACGACTCTCATACTCTGTTCTTTCAACTACAGTCACCCAATCTGCTGAAGAACCCAGTATTGATCTTTTCACAGCCATCTCATAGACACATGCAGACACAGACAGATACACACACACACACACATACATATGCCCCTAACAATTTTCAATTGCCAGATTTCAAATCACAAGGACTTTCAATTTAATCTGAGGACTCGCAAGGACTAAAACACCCTCTCCTCATAGCCCTGAGTTTTTTTCACCTGCAAGCAGCAGCATGAAATGTGAGGCCAGCCATGAGTGAGATGGACAGACAGGGGG
>SDAX010001118.1:14179-28782 GCA_004193615.1 Conus consors
TATGTCGAGTTGTTTACAGAGTTCATGCAGAGTAATCTATGAGGTCTGATGCCCTGTTAAAATAATTGATCATGTAGACTTGGACTTCTGAATGGGAATGTATTAGAGTATTTAGTTTTCCACAGTTACATGGAAATGTTTTATTGTATGTGGTATAACCACGCCTATTAGTGGTCATGTATTTCAGCATGTTACTTCTTTCTTTGAACTATGCTTTGTGTCATGTAAATGGGAAATTGTTCAGGGGAAAAAGTGAAGAAGGGCATGAGAGGGGGAAGGGTGTGTGTGTGAGATAGGTGTGTGGGAGGGAAAAGAAGAGGGACAGGAGAGATGTGGAGGGGAGTGAGAAGGGACTGGGGCAGGAAAAAGACTTCAGTGTATTATATCTCATGTGTTTGATGGAGTTTGTGTCAAATTGTCAGAACACACAGAGATGTCCCTGAATCTCAGAAGCAGCACATAAACTTAACAGTTGACTGCTTGTCTGAGAAGCAGCAAGACTTTTGTAACTGAATAATCATGAAGCTTGAAGATGGTACTCATGCATACACACAAATGAAGCTTATTCACTGTAACTGAGCTAATGATTCTATTGAGTGATACACTGCTGTATGTAACCTATTAGTACATGTAATTCTTGACATCAGAATCTTTCTTTTTTTTTTCAGCATGAAATCAAATGAGTGTTGTTGTTATGTTCATAAAGTTTGGTAACAGCGAGCATTTTGCATCTGATTTGTATCAGAAAATTGTATTCTTTAAGAGGGACGTCGTGGTGGATGACAGATATTAAGTAATCAGGATATTCAGTGCGTTAAACAGTGGTATCATTGATCAAGTCTGTTCTTGCATATTCTCTCAACTGGACTAGCTCTGTCGTTGTTTAAATAAGAATTCATTTAATATGTTTCATTGTTGATTATTTTTTGTCAGCGTGAGAATGATACAGATTCCAGGTGCATGGTATAGGCTGTATATTGTCTGTATATCTTGTATTGCACTTCTTTTTTTTTCATGTTTTATATACTCATGTCTTTTTGTTGATTTTAGCATGTGAATCCAGCCTTTGACAAAGAAACCCAGGTAAAGAGTGTTTGAAGGCTTCGACCTGTTGACCTCAATAGGTCATTGTCTGCATTTACTGATCCTGCTGCTGTTGCCCTTTATATGCTCATAACTCATTCATCATGCTAGCTGGCTTTGACCTGTTTGTTGTCATATGCAAATTTTCCCGTAATTGAAGTTAAATACTGACTCTAATATCATACAGACTTTTTACTGTAAGATATTTGTTTTTAGATAACAAAAACTAACAGTTGCGATAGATATTATTTTTATTGAATTTGTTCCTGCGTGCTTCGGATCATGAAACTCTGAGCCATATTACATTTCTGTACATTGTGCATCATATCTCAGAGTCTACATGAGCAACTAATACCATTTTGGTATAAATGCAAGTGATATCCTGGTGCTTTATTTGCACTTTTCTTTTCAGTGGATATGTCAGAGCCACTAGAAAGTGGAAAGCTGTCTTTTCAAGGAAGAGTTAGTTGCATGTCTTGTGTTGTTTGCTGTATTCTGACAGTGGCAAAATATGTTTCAAAGATTTTTTTTAACTTGATAAAGTTGGGAAAAAAAAAAGAAAAAAGAAACAAAAAACTGTCTGTTGAACTGCTTGAATTAGAATGACTTTTGCAACAGTTCTCTGACAGCAAACGGTAGTTGCTTGATTTTTAGAAAGGTAGCTATCAACCCCCCACCCCTCCCTTCCCCTCCTTTTTTTAAAAATTCTAGTTATCAGGAATTTACATTCAGCAGAGCCAGCCCAAAAAGTAGAGTGATTAAGAAATGCGTTTTACTTTGAGATATGAAACACTTGGAATGATTTGCCTTTCATTTCCTGATTTGAATTGTTACAGCTTATTTTTTCTTCCATAAATTGGTTAACAGGATGAGACTAATTACTGCTTACTAACTAATTTAACTTTTGCTTGATTTGTGAAACATGTCTCTTTCTTTAAGGTGTTTTAGATTTGTTTGTTTGTAACTTTAACCAGTCTAAATAGAGGGCTCAAATGAATATTGGATAGTTATGATTACTCTTTGGTTCAAAGGTTCATATAACTCTTTGGTTCAAAGGTTCGTATAAAGTTATATGAGGGTTAATCATTCTTGAATGAAAATAGCACTGACCAGTGGTATATTTTTTACCCATGCAGGTTTATTTCACCTTTGCTGTTTGAAGTATTCTCAGTGCACTGCCATATATTTTTGAGTTGTTCTATCCAACAAAAGTCGTCTTTGTATAAAGGCCTGAAACGCTGGAAAATAGCAGTTCACAGGACAGCCGTGTGTACAATTGATGGCTGGCAAGATATTTCTTCAAGTAGGGAAAAGGAAAAAGTCACATGGGCCGAGTGCAGGGAGCGAGGGAGGGTGAGGAAACGATTCATGTGTTTTCTTTTGTCAGATACTTGTATACCACATCCCCGACTTGTCGTCAGGTGCATTCTCATACCTGTGTTGGGTCTTGCTTTATTCTAAATGTGGTTCAGCTCAGACAGAACATGCTCTTTGTAGTACAGCCAGTGATGCTCTTTCCTTATCCATGGTTTTTGGTTTTGTAGTACAACCCCTTTTTCAACAAAGGAAACTGTGTACAAAACTTTCTGCAAGCAACAGTTTCTTCATTTGATTATTGGAGCACTCCTTTTGAGAGTGCCTTGTTTTTGTGCTTTTCTGTCAGGATCAAAGCAAGGCCAATCCAAGTTTCATCACCAGTGACAATTTTTAACGTGCCATCTCAAGTCACTTGCAGCATAGGCCAGAAGTAACCATTTTGCATGTTCCACTTTCATTTTCTCATGTCAGGATATGGGGTATCCTGTGCATACAAATCTTTCCATAGCCCAGCTTCAGACACTTTTCAAAGATACGGCCACAATTTCAGTAGTCAGTCATGGGTCTTTCTTTGCCAGTTCTTTAACACAGAGAACAATTTTCTTGTCTGTTAAAGGAGGGGATCTCAAACCCTGTTATTTTTAGCCATCAATTTTCCACAGGAGAACTGCTTTACCCAATTGTAGACTGTGGTACATGAAGATGCAGGTGGTAGGATTTACAGTTTTAGATCGGTTAGAATGGATTAAGCAGATTCACATCCACATGTACATTGTTTAGCCATAAAAACTGTATTTGAGAGCAATAGTCTTTTTTTTTTTTTTTTTCCACCATGGGCAGTGCCCTTGAGTTGCTTTTGAAAAATTCCTGGCATGGGAAGAATGTGTACACAAAGAGTTTTGCCTTTTTGAACACATACCTATTGTTATAGTAAAAGCATTATTTGTTTTGAGCTGGATTCCAAGACCAAAAAAAGTGCCTTATTTCTAGACTGAACAGCCCTCATATGTTTAGAAATAAAAGGTTAATCATGTTTTCAGTGCTTCTTGACATTTATGATTACTATTTCTAACTGCATCATTTACTTGAGTCTTGGTGTATGTTTTTGCTGTTTGCTTTTTTTTTTTCTCTTTTAAATGCTGACTAGTGAAGATATATAAAAATACGTTCATATTTCAACTAATGATTAAGAATTTGATCATCTGACATCTGACATGAACAATAAGCAATTCTGATAGAGATAAAATCAAGTTGATTATTTAGACGCTTCTTTGCCATTTTTTTTTTCAATATATAACATATGCTACATAATCAACTGAATATTTAAGTATGCCTTCGCAGTACGGATAGAAAAACAGATGGTTGTGTTTAGAAGTTTTGCTTCATTCTAAGTGTCACTCTCTGAAGTGCGTGGATTGTATGTCCAGCTTCCCCTGTGTTTGGCAAACCATCTTACTGCTCACAATCTTGTAGCATCCCACCTAGTATGGCTGCTGCCTGTTGTCAAAATGTGTGTTTTTATGAAAACATTGCATACTTTCACCAGGAAATTGGAAAGTTAAAAGCTGCCTTTGTGCTTTGTGTGGTGTCAACTTTCAGATTTAACAAATTTCAGCATGTGTCTTTTGCCCATGGAATCTTACGTGAACACTTCATTTGAATCAGTTCTTAAGAATATATCAAATAAGGAGGCACACTAAAATGCCTTTTCAGAGCATTCATTTACACTTTCGTAGTTGATCTTAGTGCATTATGAGTAAACATCTTTTCAGAACAGATCTAATTCATGTGAAGAAAGGGAAAGCTCCTCACATTTATTGACCAAATGAAACATATCTTTTGAAATTGTATCATGTACACGTTTGGAATCATGACTTGGTTTTGCCCTGCTGAACTGGAATGAAATGGAAGCTGATTGAACTTAAAGTTTGGTGAATAGTATATCTGTTTTGATAGCTTTACTTGTCGTCAGGAGTGATAGTGATAATGAAGAACCAGCTAGCACAATTACCCTTAATGCTGAAAAATCACACTACTTATTCATGAAGACATAAGCAAAGTAAGTGTATGTGGTTATGGTTAATTTGAACTTGCATAGATCATTGCAACAGTCTGCTTCTTGCTTTCATGTTTATGATTGTGTACTGCAGGATATCATATAGTTTGTTACCCTTATCCAAGCTGTTAGCAGAAAAGGATTTTGCACAGTGTGGTCGTAATAGTATTTTGATGATGTGCTAAATTGTGTCATTGGTGAATGCCTCTTGCAGTTGTCATTTGGAAATAGAAATATTGTTTGTGCTACAATGTTTTGACTATTTATCTGTATTTTGTAATGTCTATAAGAAAACAAATGACCAGAATTCTTTTGTTCATTTGCTGTGTTAAACTGTCTTAAAATCAGCTTAGTTTTCTACCATATATCAAACTGTATCATCTTTGACCGTTGACCTAACTTCAGATGCATGCACTTGCTATGCAAATGAAAGTAAGTTAATTTAGCTGATGGGTTGCCAGCATAGTTGTAATGAGACTAACTCATACTGCTTCCTTGATTTTATATTTACATTGTAATATTTTCATTTTCATATTTTGATGATTGGATTGTAGTATTTCCATCTTCGTGCTTGCATGTGATACAAATTCTAATCTCCAAACTACATTAGGAGGGATCTTGTGAGATGATGTGCTTGATGTGACTAATTCATATGGGTGGTTATGGTATTAATTTAAATGTCGCCAATAAATATGTGTGTGTGTGTAGAGTTTAAGAATTTTGATGAATATTCTGTATGCTTACTTCTAGTTCTGTGTTGTTTCCATGTTACAGTGGAAACAGCAAGGAGCCAATGGTTCTAATGTCAAGAAAAAGAATGTGCATGAATATGTGGATGTTTTGTAATACTCATACTTTTGATGATTCATCACTTTCAGAAGTGTATCCAAACTGCAGAAATGTTTTACAAATGACAGTTCATTTGGTCCTGTATGCGAAAAGTGGAATGTTGAATTATAACCAGATTGATTTGATCTATTACACAGGCCTTAATTGAGCAAATCTAACAAGCTAATCTAAATGTATATATGTGCAAGCATGATTGAGATCAAATTTTCTTCATCTTCTATTTTGGATGTAAGGAAAATATTCCAAGGAGTTTTAATTTTACACACTAGTAGCGTAGAACAAAATAATATGATGAAAATTATTACTAGTAATGAAATGTTTTTGCTGTTTTCTTGTTATCTTTTATTTTAAATCTAGGAAATGTTTTGACTTTTGCAAGGTAAGTCCATTTACTTGAGTTTCACTAAAAAATAAAAAAACAACATGGATTCAGTCATGCTATGACAAAGTTTGCCGATAGGTATAAACATAAGCAGTTGCATTCCATTCCATTACTCTTAGAATTTGGTGAATTCATTTATTGACTGGTTGATTTGGTGCGAAAGTTAACTTTTTAAAATCCATCATCCTCCATGTGAACAAGCAAAAACCATGGATTCTTTTTTGTTCCCCAAAGATCACAATATTTCCTTTATGTGCTGTGAATTATTTCCAATGAGGTGTTACTTAAGTCCAGTGCTGATTTGTTTTCTTGAATATCCTTTTGAACAAATGATACATTTATTCTGCACATCTGGATCAAACGAGCTGGTTGTGTATAGATTCTCATGCACATAAAGAAGTTATGATTTGCACATGACATTAGCTGTAGAATGTTTTCAGTTGAAACAAATGGAATTGATTGACACATTTGTCTCAAAACTATTTAAAAAAAGTACCTGGTTCCAAGGCACAGAATTATAATCGGAAGTTGTAATTGGATGGAATGACAGTAAGGGTTGTACGTATCCTCCTTTATCTACGAGGACCTAAGAGAAGTCTGGTCACATGTCTGTCCAGGAAGGAGCCTTGATGATGAGTTCAGATGGAGAGGACTCTTCTCCCAATGGCAGTCCCACCATCTTTGTGGTGGAAGATGAAGAGGAGGAGGTGAGATGGTTAGCACTGATAAAATGATGATTGTGATTATGGAACACTTGTACAGCATATGTGAGAAGATGTTGCATAGTTTATGAAGAGGTGAAGACTTATTGCGCATCTGATGCAAAAATGAAACATTGATCACAAAAATATTGACCATTATAGATATATAAGGAAACGTGAAACATTGATCACAGGAATATTGTTTATCATAAATCAGTTTAATAACATTGTACTGCGAGAAACACTTGCTCAAGCAAATATAGCTTGGGTTTGTCTGTGTATGTCTAAAATGTTGAAGACATGTAGTGGTGCCTTATAGAGAAAGAAAAGTAACTACTCAATTGAATAACATGCAACCCATGCTTGTACATCATTTCCTTGCATGCTATATTATATTCCTCGTATTTTTGTATGCAGGCAAGTTATTCTGATATTTATTTATCAAGATCTCAGGAAAATTATGTGTGACATCATTCATTTCAGTCACTATGAATTACGTATGAAATTTAAAATCAGAAAAAAACTAGCCTTTCCCACTCCCCTCCTTTTCCCCTTCACTTCCCATTCTTCCAGTCCCTGTCCCTTTGCCACAACCCCCTCTCTCCTACTCGCTTCCATTCCCTTGTCCTCTTCTTTTCCCTTTCCTCCGAAGTCCCCTCTTGTTCCCCACATGTCTAATGCTTTCCCAACTGAGCTATTCTGGTTGAAAGAAACTAAGAGTTTATCTGTGTTATAAGAATGTCAAGGGCGAGATGGTTTCTTTCCTTTATGGTTTTCATAGCATAAAATGATTTACTTTTGATATGCTCACTATGCAAACAAGTCACCTGTTACTTTTTGTAATCAACAACAAAGACTGCAGACTGCACACAGACAGACACATACATGGTCAGAACCTGCTTTTTGTATTAGATCTGAACTTGTTTGCAGTTTGACTTTGGAGAGGTGTTCATTCACCAAGCCATCCACACCATCGAGTTCTGCCTGGGCTGTATCTCCCACACTGCTTCTTACCTTCGACTCTGGGCTCTCTCCCTGGCTCATGCTCGTAAGTCCTTCACAGCATTTAATTATCCTTGCCCCTCTTTGCTTCTGCTTTTTAGCTGTCTGTCTTTAAGAAGCAAGCATGCCTGTGAGTTGACAAAGAAAATGTCAACTGATAAGGAAAAGTGAGAAAGAAGCGCAGATGATCACAAATAACTTCCTGTCATTTTTCTTTTTACCTGCTATGTTTTCAAGTTTTCTAAGGCTTTGCTGGAACAAAATGAATGAATCTTTAGAATGTAGAGAATAGGTATGCATGAAATGTGAATTCAAGAGACGATGGAGATACAATGTGCATGTTAATAGTGTGACTGTGCACTTTCCCATCATTGATCTTTTTTTTGATGAAATAAAAGTACAGAGCCTTTTCTTTCAAATCAGTAAGAAACTTAGTACAGTTTAATGTTGACATTCACCTTTTGATGGTGAGGCCATCAGGGATAACTATACCAGTCAAGTAGGGAAAGGAGTCCTGATGCTACTGTCTCATCTCCAGAATAACATGTTAAGATGGGCAGCAAGGATGCAACTTTTCATGGTGGTGACCTAGGGATCAAATTTACTGCCTTCTGAAGTCAGTCTTGACACTAAAGTAAGCTTTTCAGCCATACACAGTGATGCTTTGCTGACAAAGCTGACATGGAGACAAAGAAGGTTGTAACTATGCTCATTTCCCGATGTTGGTTGTTTTCAGAGCTGTCTGAAGTGCTGTGGTCGATGGTGTTCAGCCTGGGGCTGAAGATGGACCTGCAGTATGTGGGGGGCATCATTATCTTTGCCCTGTGGTTTGTCTGGGCCAACCTGACCGTGGCCATTCTGCTGCTGATGGAGGGACTCTCTGCCTTCCTCCACACTCTGCGTCTTCACTGGTCAGTCAGCCTTCCTTGTCCGTCTTCTGTAGCTTGTGTGTTTCTGTACTTTCATACTTTTGGACCTGAACTTGCCAGTCAGCTTAGTTGTTTCTACATTGTCACTTGTCACCAATAACTAGTTGTTTCAGTATCTTCAGTCGTCAGTAACATTTGAAATTATTTCTGTATTTTCACTTGTCAAAGAACTTTCTTGTCTCTAGATATTCAAGAGTCTGTGAGCTTTTTGGGCTTCTCTCTCTGCTTTTAACAGGGAACTTTTGTAAAGCCACTTGTCAATAAACTTTGTTGTTAATATATCTTCATTGATCGGAAAACTTTTTAATTCTTTATTTCCAGTTTTTTTTAACTTTAATATGTTTCTCTATTTGTCGGTTACTTCTCTTTCTGTGTCTTCACTGAATGGAAAACTTTGTTGTTTATATTATATTGCTGGTTGGTGAATATTGCCTATATACTACTGGTTGGTGAACATTGCTAAATCTTTTTTTATGGCAAGTTTGTTGCTTTTACAGTGTTTTAGATCGCATAGAAGTGGGGGTACAGTACTCTTTGAAGCTACAAATCACATGAAGAAAAAGAAAAAAGAGTTAGGGTACATACTATTTCATTTTTCAGCTTTCATGACATATTGATAATTAATATGGGGGCATGCTGTTGGAAGAAAACTTCATCAGTTCCATCAGACTTGCAAAACAATCTGATTTCCTCCACAAACACGAAACTTTCTATCAGTCATTAACAAACACAAACACTTGCTCAATAAAAGCAGTTTGGCATGTGATCCTCTACACCGAGAGTCTGTGTCCAGAACTATGAGAGTAAGCTCACCATGAAAGCTACTTTCTTGTTGCAAAGTCGTGTTCATCTGAAACTGAAGGTGTGCCAGCAAAACTTTGGGCATTAAAAAAAAAAAGATATGAACCTGCCTCCCCCACTCATTTCAGTTTAAATCCTTTTCCCTGAAAATTCTTGGTGTATGTATACTATCCCCTTGTTTTCTATAAAAGGGTATGAATGCTCCTAGCTCAACCTTGGATCTGAAACACTATTCAATGACTGCACTTGTTGGTGAACTTAGTTTTGTTGTGGCTCCATCTTCATTTGTGAATGTTTGTGAATTAATAGTTTGTAACCTTTGTTATTTCTTTGTCAGTCAGGGAAAATCGTTTCAGTGAACTTTCCTTGTGTAACATCTCCATCGCGACATGTCATTGAATTTTCTGTGCATTTCAAGTGTATCTTAAATGGTCAGTGAATTTTGTTTGTGCTACTTGTTTACTTTCACTGGTCAATGACTTTCTGTGTGTCACATCTGCATCGTCATTAGTCCATGAATTTTCTAAGTGTTTATTCTGTATTTTGATTGGTCAGTGAATTTTCCTCTTGTTACATCTACATTTCCACTGGTCATGTAACCTTCCTTCTGTTATTTCCCTCTTCATTGGTTGGCGTATTTTCCATGTATTACATCTTGTCTTCCACTAGCGTATATGAACTTTTCTTAACACTAGTCAAACTGTCTCATAATTCTACCTTCAGAGGTCAGTGAACAAGAATAAGTTGAATGATTTTACATACTTATCAATTTCATGTATCTGAAGATTCTTTAGAATGATTGCTTTTGCAAATTGATAATAAGTAAGGAACTAGAGGGTATCGCCTTCAGACTAGTTGCAAAAAGATAGCAAATTACTAAACCTAGGACCATGCAGACAGGATGTTAAAGTCTGTGGATAGTCAAAATGTATTCATATCCACATATGCATATTCTGTAAGCTGAAAATGACCTTGATATTAACATTTCGACTTCGGTTTAAAATGGGTTGCAGACAGTGCTTGTAAGCAACATTACCGATTGCTGAGACAGTGACAGCTGAAGTTTGCACCAGGTTAGGTATCGTTTGAGTATGCCAACGATTCTGTCCCACTCATTGAAATAAGTATATTTCTTTGGACCACAGAGTTGCCTGGTGCTGTATGCAGTTCTTTTGTGTTTGATGAAGTTGTTAATTTTACTTACAAACTGTATGTGTTCAGGGTGGAGTTCCAGAGCAAGTTCTATGAAGGAGATGGAAGCTTGTTCCAGCCATTCACATTCAAGGAAATCCTGAAGATTGAATCCTTGGAAGACCACAAATAGGTCTACAATTTGTTACAGATGCTAAAGAGATCTACCAGCTGCTACAAATGCTATTAGGTCTACCATCTTCAGCGGATGATAATTAATGAATCATCTATTAGTTCTTCACACATCAAGAAAGTTTATGTTGTTACCTATTACCCCACCTATATTTGACATTTGTGGAAAAGCATGCATTGAATCGGGGTACTGTATAGATATGAACACTTAAGACTGCACCAAGTTCATTAGTTTGACAGTTTCTTTTTCTCATTCGTTTTCACATTTATACTGTAATTGAGTACATCAGCGTTTCGCGTACATCTGGCCATTTCTTCTCCAGGTGTTTATTCCTTTTTCATTTGAGCAAGTGTTTATTGATCTTGGTGATTTTTTTTGTCTTTTCCTTTTCTTTTATGCACTTTTTTTTTTTTGAACCCTCAGCTGTATTCTAAGATTCTGAATATGTTAATCAGAAAATTACTGTCATTTAAGAGAATGTTTGTCTCCTGGTTTTGTGGTGTGTATCAAAAACTTGTTTTTTTCCTTTTAAAGTTTTTCTTTTGTTGTTGTTATTGCAGATTCTTTCTCTTACTGTTCCCATTGTTGATGTTTTAAATTGTTATCCATACTGGATTTGTTTCCTTTCAAAATATTTGAACAAGGAATAGAAAACATTTTTCTATTTTTGAAATTGTTATTCAGATCTGACAATTGATTTTGTATCATTGGAGAAATTTTATTTTTCATTCCCTTTTGACTTCTGTGATTTTTCAAAGTTTTTTTTTTTCCCCAATCTGTCAAGACTTGTGTTGTACTACAGTTATACAAACTTTTGTGTTTTATCTGCATCGAAAAAATAATTCATTTATTGGAATAATTAATGCTATGTATACTTATGTTCTTCTAGAATACCTTTACAACATTTGTCATCTTCCAACAGATTAAGGCCCTTGATTTGATTTTCAAACTGGGTTGTTAGCAGATGCTCAGAATAGCGACCTTTCCTGGGTAATATTTATAACACTTCCCTAAATGTGTCTCACTGAACAAAAAAAAAAGACAGGGTAAAAGGGATGTGACAGCATGCATAATCAATTACTTGCTTTGATCTGCTGTGATTAGCATCTTCCTAATCTAATAAAGGTCAGTTGATTTGATACATTTTGTTTGTTTTGGCAAGGCCAAGGTGCTTCCAACAATTAACAAATAAAAAGCATGAACAGTAACATGATACTGTCAATTTTTGTTGTCTTGCATTTGTATGTTAACCCATGTGCTTTCCTCATTATCCATTCGGACACAATGTCCTGACATTATCAGCATAATTAATGACTTTTAAGGACCTCATCATCGTAGACAGCACTTTAATTTTTTTTTTTCACAATGTAGTGAAAAATTGTAATTGTATGATTGGGAGTAACACTAAGGCAATTGATAATAACATTTCACAAGAGGAAAAGTTAGTTAACCTTCACCATACCTCGTCAAGTTGTCTACTGGTTTCTATTTTGAGGGTCTCACTAACTCCATACCATTATCATTGCCCTTTCAGTTTTGTGTGTTTAATTAACAATTTTTTTTTTTCAAATCCAAGTTTCTGTTTATTGATTTCCGTAAGCAACAAGTTACCTTTTTTCTTTTAATTAAAGGTTCAATTCTTTCATTACCGTCGTAACCATTAGAGCATGAAAACTTCACAGAGAAACTTCCTGCCATTTGAAAATGTTCTTGCTTATTATGCACAGGTAGCGCCATAGCTGTGTAGCACCATTCTTTTGTTGATTTAAGCTTGACCTACTCCGGAAGTTCCATTCATGGTGGGCATGCACACAAAGATCACCAACAGACCTGAGGCTGCAGCAGGTGTAAATAAATGCTGGGGTGTGGTGAATAAAATGTAAAAGGTATGTAATGAACAAAATATCTATGAACAAAGAGGTCAGAGTTGCGGATCAGTTGGGGGTTGTGTGAGAAAATAATAAAGAATTGAAGTACACTATTGAAAGATAAATAAACATTTAATGCCCTCAGGACTGTAAGGTCTTTTCATTATGAAGATGTTTTGTGTTTGTGTTGTTATTGTCCTCAATTTCAGTGTCCTAAATGCAACTTGATGTCTGTATTGATCTGATTGAACTAAAGTCATATTTCCCATCAGAGCAATCGGTGATCGAGTAGCAACTCGCCCTGCTTCATCATAGTGTAGACGGGACAGATTAGCACACTGTGCTCTCTGCAAAAGATGATACCATCTCTTCCTCTGCTCTTTCCACCCTTATAATCATGGCAATATTTTGTAGTTCAATGGAGCTTTCAGGCCCAGAAGGTGTGTCAAGTCTGACAAAGTTGGGCACGGTTTAGATGTGTAAATTTAGAGACTTGTTGCTGTTGACACATACTCCCTTGATTCTCATTCTCTGGTATGAATGCTTTTTCTTGCATATATGTGAGTGGCCTTGTATTTTAGAATTTTCTGTGTAGTTTAGCATTTTTGGTGAAAGCCTGGCTTGCAATGAAGTTGCTGACACACAACTTTGACATTAAGTCACAGGCATGGATTTTGAAGAGTAACCAAACTGAAGTTATCATGACAGCAGGGATGATGTGCATGCCACTCTTTCATTATACATTCATATTATATTCGGCTATGCCCAAGAGATGAACACCTGCACTGCTGATTAGGATGTTTGAGCCCCACTCCAAGACTCAAAGAAGTCCTTAAATTGTGTAGCTCCAGTCTTTCCATCATTTTGAATCCCATAGCATAGTCGCAGTTCTAGGCAGAAATCCACAAGGGTTAAAAAAACACACACGCACACATGCACAATTTTGAACCCATGGCATAGTCACAGTTCTAGGAAGACACAAGGGAAAAAAAAAAGAAAAAGAAAAAAAAATTACACACATGAATTTGCACCTTCTGTGACTTTGAATCTTGGTCTGTAGGCATGTGTGTTTCAGTTTGACGAAAGTTGTTCCACTGCATTCTTTTATTCCCATCCCCCAACCCACTCCTCTCCCTCCTGAACAGTATTGACCCTCTTCATGCTCTTGTGCCGACTACATACATTGTCCATCACACCCTCTGCCCATTTTCCTTCATGCCTGTCTTTGTTTACTTACTAATTTGCTGCCTGCCTCCCATGAAATATTGTGGTCTCCTGTTCCCAAATTACTGGCTGCCTCTCCTGAAGTTTTGCCCACCTCTTTTCCAAAAGTGCTTCATTCCTACTTCTCTGTATTGCTGCCCCTTTTCTTTCTATTTGCTGCCTGCCTCTCTTCCTGTGAAGCTGCCTGCTTCTCTTGCTCTATTGCCATCTGCTTCTCTTTCTGCGCTCTCTTCACGTACAGCTTTCCCCCTCTCTTCCTGTATCCTGGCCTTCCCCTTTCCTGTATTAATACTTGCTAATCTGCTTCATTCCTAAATGTCCACCTGCTCCTCTTCCTGTATTGCTGTCGGTCTGTCTTCTCTTCCCTAAATTGCTGCCCGTCTCTCTTCATGGTCAGTCTCAACTTCCAATGTCTTCTGTGTGGAACACAGTTCGAGGTCGGGCAAACCTGCGTCAATGTGACGATTGTTCAATGTTATTTTTATTATTACAAATACTTACATAGCACGTATCCTCAACTAGCGACCACACTAGTTTCCATAATGTGTAGATGACTGTTCATTCTTTCTTGAAGTCTTCTGCCATCACCAGATGTTGCTCCTGAATAATCTCAAAGATATTCTTTCTTTGCCTTTCAATTCCATGCTTATAAATACACAAGTTACTGAAGTTTCTCAGAGCAATGCCCATCACATCAACTAGTACCTACCATTCTCTTCCAATTCTGTATTATGCATGTGTGCACATGCATATAAAAAAAACACATACAACCACTTAACCAAATGCAGGGAATGAATATGGAACTGATTTGCCACCAAACAGTTTGAATCATGCACATGGACATCAGGAAAGATGTAGTAAAGTGTGATACATAAGTCATTTTTAAAACAGTATCCACCACTTTTCTTCTGTACAAAGTGTGGGCCTTGTGAAACCCATCATCTATAAAGATCATTTACTTGCTTACTATGAGTATGTGCATACATCACAGTCAAATAACAATTGAGTCGTCATGAACCTTTACCAGCCATGTCATATGACAGGAGTGTGACGGGATTTCTTTCCCT
>SDAX010001122.1:1893-12101 GCA_004193615.1 Conus consors
CGGTACTCTTTGCCAAAGAGGTAATGTTTCCACCAGTGTCCATGCGTTGATTTGTCAGCAGGGTCATGCAAAAACTGCCACGTTGAATGCAAGAAAACTTGGTGGAAAGACGAAATGTTGCCCAAGGATGAACCCATGAAATTTTGGTGCGGATCAGATCAAAAAGCAGATCCTGGATCGGTACATTATAACTGAACATGAGCATTGTTAAGTTACTCTTGTGATTCGCAACGATAAATATATTTTTTATCTGACCTGCCTTGGTATCAAAATACCTGTCAGTTGTAGAATCATAACTTTCAGCAGTATAATGGACGTTTTCAGCAGCATGAACATGAAATCTTGGGTCCTTTTCCTTGAAAAGCCAAGGCAGGATTTATGGGTAGCTGACATATTCTTTGTCTGAATGTATACAAATGCAGGTTTCTTAAGGACAATGAAGCCAAGTCACAAGTGATTTGACTTATACTATGTGGATGTAATCCAATCTGTTATATTCTGTTAAAATCAATGTGAGCTAAAAAAAAAAATGCAAAGATAATAATGCAATTAGAAAGTGCAGAACTGCGATGCGTAGGAGGAGAAAAAACAAAACAAAACAAAAACATCAACTCACAAAGGTTTTTGTAGGGTGGCAGTCAGTCAGTACACATCTGGGGTAAAGACGTTTTGCATCTGTCTTCATTGTCAGTTCCTGTGTCAGCAATTGTCACCACCACTGTCCCTTCCCTGAATGAAATGCATGTCAAACACAGTTCACCAGTCACCTTCAACACTGGATGTTTTTTTTTCCATGTACTTCAACAGCTATTGTTTACTGGCATCTGCTGACTTTGTTTCCTTGTTTTTAGGGCCAGTACCTTTGAGCTTTCCCCGTTTGCTTTTTTCTTTTGTCACCAACTTCCGATTCAGTTTATTTAATGTCATATTACTGCACAAGAGAAGACGATAAGATAATGTTGCTTATAGCAAGAGAAGACACTTCCATCACTACCCTCATATGGTTGCTGTTCCTGCAAGTCCCAAAAGGCAGAAACACCTCAGGCAAACTGACACAATGTGAAATGAAATCACAGGTTTTGTGATCAGCAAGATCACAGCTTTTTTGCTTGCCTTTAGTACCATAGTCTGGGTGGTTTAAACATAGAACTACAGGTGAATTGCAGCGCCAGACAAATCTGTTTATATGGAATATTAAAACTTTCTTGTGGTATTAATATTGATATTTTCCATATGTGAAAAAAAATGTGGGAAGTTAACTTCTTTAGAACATGTTATTAGTTCCCCAGGCAGGTGTTTTTTCCTCTTTTACTCAAGAGGCGACTGAGGGCAGATCCAGGACCCACTCGGTGGAGGTTTTTGCTTTTGTCCGTGGAGCTGTTCTGCAAGTGCTCTTGTACTGAGTGATGACATATGGTTGGCGTAAGGAGAGAGAATTGTTTTCAATGGTTAGGAAAATGGGTGATCAGAGTGATAGTATATTTACAGTTTATGTTGCCATGCTTTTTTTTTTTTTTTTTAACAGGGTTACTACTCTTTTTCCACATGTCTGGAATTCATTGACCATGTTGCATATTCAGCTCATTTGTCCTTCAACTGTATTCATTGCACTCTGGTTCTCTTTATACTGACTCCTTCCCCAGTTTTTCAAGTTCTACAGACTGGCTGTTGGATACACCCTTTCTTTTTTGGCCCCGTCTGTCTACAGTCACTGGAAATTGGAGGCCAGAATAGCTCAGTTGGTAGAGTGATGGACTTGTCATCTTGGTGATCCTGGGATTGCTGGTTTGAATCCCCACAGGGCTGTTTCAGTACAGGGGGATTTTTCCCTCGGAGTTAACATTGGTTCTGATTCCATTTCCCAAACAGTCCTTTGAATGAGACTATAAAAGTAGGTTCCATGTGTGAACGTACATGTAACATCTTGCACACATTTAAAATCCCATCTCCAACTTTCTGAAGAGGCCAGTTTGGCCATTGGTATGGATGACAGGTTACACATAGCATGCATTCTCCGTGAGAAGTTGAAAGATTGAAGGAAGTAAGGAAACTGAGTGAACGATAATGACCAGATGAAACAGGAAATGACTGAATGAAGCGCCAGCAGGTAGCTCCTCAGTCGGTGCTACCCAGGTAGCCCATTTAAGAGTGTGGATTATCAGCGCCTAGTACCTTTGGCAAGGTGCTGTATAAAAGCCATGTTATTATCATTGTTACTACTAAATCCAGCGCAGACAGAACCTGTGACTCTCAGTGAAGGCACAACCCTGGTTCCCAAATCTCTTCATTTGCTAATACCTTGCACTTTGTGGGGTGCTCACAATGCAGACTGGGCAAATTGACTAGTTGTTGGACCTCTATGTCCACACCTGGCTGTTGTTGGTTAGCAGAGCGATTGGCAAGAAGTCGGTGCGTCTTTGCCACTGCTGGCTCTGCAACAGTCCACAGTATTCAGGACTTGGGTTCTGAGATGCAGTCCACTGAGGATCTGCTCACGAGGATGTCACATCTTTTGACAGACTGATTAAGCACATGTATTGGTCATTTCAGCATGACAGCATTGCACTGAAGCTAAGGCTTCAAAGTGTTGCTCACACACTGCAGTGTACCAAAGTTGAAGCATCAGTGGAACGTTGCTTGCACTTGAGAGCTTCAATGCAGGGGAAACTACTCAGTCTATTTTGCTTGAACATTTCAATATTTGTGGTTTTCTCACAGACTGAAAGGGCAGATGCCTCTGATACTGTCATGTGGAGACAGGTCAGAGGTTGCACTTCATCCCAAGATGATGGAATGAAAGCAATACCCATTGCAAGAGACAATCCAGCTTGTGATGCAGCAAAGTGTGTGTTCAATGCCAGAGGCAGGTGATTTCTTGTTATGGGCTAAAGATTTAACATTCAGCGTGTTTGCATGAGTAAAGCACCAATATGTTGATGGGAAAGATCGTTTAATTCTTCCCAGTACATTTGCTGATGAACAGTACAAATACTCTAAGGTAGCCACAAATACCTTTCACAAGATCAGACGCACAATACAGATTTTCCCATGAGTTAAAAGAATCAGATCTGATTAGACGCAAATGTCCTGTGAATGTTGCAGGTGACGTCTAGTTGCTAAACACCCTGGCACCGAGTTGCTCGAGGCTAAAACCTCAATTCTTTCATGGTCTCCCTCTTTAAGCCTCTCCACAATTAAGCCAAAGAAGAGGAGCACCATAGGAACCTCACAAATAAAAGCATATCCATTGATCGAAATGCTCAATAACACAAAGCTCAGAATTTCCTAAATTTGAAGCACAAATTTGACGCACATCCGACTGGCTTAGCAGTAATCTGGCGGTCCACTGTTGTTACGATATTCTTTCAGGAGATGCACATTTTCAACATGAAATCCATGCTTATGGTGTAATCGGGGTCACAAGGTGACACTGCAAGGTCAGCTTTGAGTGCTGCGTTTTAGCCAAGAGAAAATCCACATTTCATAACTAATGTTTTTTTCATAATGCTACGCAGTGTCTCATTGCATTGTTTGGACCTTTTTCATGAATTGTTCATTTGTAATCATAAATATTCACCTCAATTTATTGAAAATATTTCTTTTGTCAAATTCTAAATAAAACTGCAGTCAAAACATTACTTGATGTCCTTCTGTACGTGTGTGTGTGTGTGCACACTAACATGACATTCGATATCTGTTGTTTCTACTGACTGCACTTAAAGCAAAAGGTACAAAATTCATTCTGTGAATTTGGTAAATGACTACAGACAAAACAGGTGTTGGCTACCATTTCAGAATGGCATTTTACAAGTTTTTCAATGACATGACTTGTGATTGTTCAGCATTGATGGCATGAATGTTCTGTACTATGCACAGATTGGTGATGAATTGAGTAATATTACACAAGATTATAATAAACAGTATATATCACGTTATTAGCTCTCTGATGTAGGTTTAAAGGTAAGTTAACGCACATCCCTCTCATGGAAAAAAACAAAAGAACCAGAACAAAGTAAGTACACAATGTGATGAAAGAAAAGATGCTCCTTTCAGCCAATGACACGTATCATTTTTAAATGCACAAATCATTCTGTGGTTTGGTTGCAGTAACTACAGACCTAATGATCCAGCAGCTATCACAGACACAAAAATCACTACAATCTTCTACATCTTCCTCATGTAAGACTCTCACTCACATGAGCATTGCACTGGATACACAAGATATGATACTAAAATATGAGAGGAAAGTTAGTGTATATGACTGCAATGCTTGATTAAACACGCTGTTAAAGCTGCTGCCTCTTTCTCAAGGTCTTGTTTTCCTTACAATCTGTTCTGCTCTATTTCAGACTTGCCCTCCACTCCCCTCAATCCAAACAAGCACAGCCACATCTAACCGTGAACAGAAAACAGTCTATGGCAGGTCACTTCAGGTCTGACCGGCCTGTTGGGCTAATGCAGAGATCAGACATCTGCTTGGTCGTAGCCACGGGATTCTCTTTCTTAGAGTCTCTCATCTCAACCATTAATTCATTCATTCATCAGCTATAAATCATGCACAATGTGGTCTCAAAACTTACCGGATGAGGTGTAACGTATATGGACTAGTCCGCACACAGTGAAGCCTCTTTGATGAAACAAACTGTATCAAGTCATCATGAACCCGCTCATGCTGCCCTGCAGAAGAATCACCTTGGTGAGGTTGAGTGGAGCCTTCTATAAAATATACGACATGTGAGACACCACTGACTAAAAGACAATTTTTTTTCTAACAACACACTAGAACACATGCCATCTCACTTCATGGAAGACTGTCCCATTCATGGTCCACAACGGGGAACATTATCTCCCTTACACGATCATGAAGGTGCTACTGATACACACGGTCTGTGTGACCTGCTGTTTGGCACACACACGGATCATCCATTAACTGTCATTCCACATTCATCTTACTGCTGTGGGAAGAGTCACAGTCTTGACTTGCACACACACACAAACTACCTAAATGCCAAACACCAGCTTACAGGCATATGCGCATACTTTCAAATATTAAGACGCCACACACATATCACCGTTTAGATACAAATCAATCTATGCTGCGCTCACCAATACCCAACTTCCATCCATTTTTCAGAGTCGGACTATGAGCCTGTGATGTTAATTGATGTTCCACTTGTGCAGTCTCATCCAATGCAGACCCCACAACTACATCTCGACAATTACTAGAGACAAGTTACTGCCAGCCATCCTCCAAGCCAATCAAACAAAAAAGCTTTAACACTTGTCTCTTATCCTAAGGAGACTCCTCTACTGTTCAGCTTAGAAACACTGTCAAAACAGCTTACACTTTCCCAACAACACCAATGTAACCCATATGCTATCTACACTCGTGAAGAGCATTCATACAGCTTTGTTTCTGACAAGCCTATGGCTCCGACACATTCACCATCTTTCTACATTCAGACAAATGTACAAACTTTTCAAATCACTGCTTGAAACTTAAGCTCTTTGTTGTAGACTGACATACTACATCCCAAAAGAGGAGTCTATGATTGAACAGTCGCTGGTTATCATCTCTCTCTCTGAAAACCACAAGGTTTGAAAGTTCATTTGGCAGTATTGTTCAGAACTGTAGCTTTGGTTATGTGTTTATACAACATTACTGGGGTAATCAAAACGAAGAAAAAAAAAATTATTGGGATGACACTGCGCATTTATTGGGCACAAATGACCGCAGCAACCCATGCAGTAAAAACATGAAATGATGTAGGTCAGCAGAGCTGTATTTTCTACAAACATATCATCACAAGTTCTCCTTTGAGTCCTTCTCAAAACAATGGTTATGCATCATCACCAGTTCTCATACTGACACTCTCCCACTACTTTGTATCACATCTCGCCACCCTGGCAGCTCCAATGACTTTTAATAAAGTGGATTACAATTTCTAATAAATAAATCGTATGATATGAATCTAGAGTAATGCACAACATATAAAATTCTTTTTTTTTTTTTAGTAGACTTCTCCACGTCACTGTCTCGTGGTGCTTCTTCACTGTGAGTATGGACGGTATCGAATCGCGTTCCCCAAATCCCCCAGGGCTCCCCACTTCCCTCATCGTGTGGTGTCCCTGTAGGGAGGCGCTGACACAGCAGTGCTGTTGTTGGCATTGAGAGTGGAGTCCCCCTTGATGGTGGAGGGGAGGTAAGAAATGGTTTTCTTCAGCTGGTCATAACTCCAGTGCATTTGCTCCACCTCGTGGCGGTGGCGTCGTCGCTCCTCCTCCATCTCCTTCAGCAAGTGATCGTTGGTCTGCACCAGCGACCTGCACACACACACACACACACACAAACACACACACAAACATGCACATGCACACACACAAACGCGCACACATGTGATCATAACCTAGATAAAAATGATATCAACAGAAACTTACCATGTAGAAAGATCACGTTCAGTATGCAACAGGGAAAATGAACTAAAATACAGCACTTTTCTCTTGCTAATGCAAATGGAGAAATGTTCACAACTCTGAGGCAGACATCTCTCTAATCTTTTAAAATGAAGAACATGGATAACAACGCAAGACAAACACATTTGTGAACTTACATTGAGAAATGGGTAAGAAAGGCAACACAGAACAGACTGACTTGTTACTGTGTAATGCCTGACATCACTTACAATACACGGGGCAATTCACATGCAACTTGTCAGTGGGAATATGGGTAGTAATACACAGGACAACTCGTCGGTGACTTTACAGTCAGAAGATGATGAATAAGAAACAAGATAGCTCTTGTAACCTTAACCTGGATAACATGAATATCAAGACACAGGACAACTTATCCATGGTGTAATTAACGGTGGAAACCATGGACAAGAAGATACAGGGTAACTCGCATGTTACTCTACAGGGAGGAACATGGGTAACGCGACTGAGGCCAACCAACTTGTGACATGACAGTGTGAACATGGATAACAAGACATGATAACACTCACTTGTGACTTTCTCGCAGCTCCCAAATTTGTGCATACTGTTTGTGATTTTACAGTGTGAAACATGGATGCGGAAACATAGGGAAACTCACTTTCTGTGGGAAACGTCACTAACAAACCACAGGATGACTCACTTGTGACCCAGCAGTGGGAAACATGGAAAACAAGACACAGAGTTCAACTCACTTGTGACTTTCTTGCAGCATGGAGGCTAGCTCTTGGGTCTGTGCGTACTGCTTCAGGCGACCTCGCAGGCCTTCAATCTCTCGACTCAGAGCCTCATTCTGACGTTGCAGGTCATCTGGCAGAGTTTTCGAAAACAAAATATGTAACTCACAAAATGTCGCAGGGTAGCTTGAACCGAGAAATATGAGGTACATGAAAACCAGCTAACACCATTTTGAACTGTGATGTCACATCTGATTTTCTTTCTAAAAATAAATGAAGACCACGTCTAATCTGGTAGGTGCATAGTGAGTTGGTGAGCAGAGTGATAAAAGAGGAGAGATGGCACAGAATGCACACACGCTCACACACACATAGAAACCTATACATGCTGTTAAGGAACACATGAAAATGATCCAAGTATGCCCATCAAATGCATGAATTAGCACTGTGGAGAGAAACACACAGAAACCATCTCCCCCCATCCTTCCCCTTAAGTCTTATCTCTTCACTCTCCTTCTCATTCCTTCTCTCTCAGCCATCTTTCCCAATGCAGCAGGCACATGTACGACAAAACTGTTACAAACCAAAAAAAACCAAAGCTGAAAGAAAACATCCTTGATGCATGCCAATAATGGAGGAAAGGCACAATCAAAATGTTGTCCACGTTCACAGGCCAGCCAAGTGCAAGTCCCAACTGTGTGTGTGTGTGTGTGTGTGTGTGTGTGAGTGTGAATGTGTGTGCACATTTGCAGACACACACTATCAGAGATGACTGGATGGCTCCTTCTTTGAGTGGTGTCATTTTTCACACCAAATCCTTCTGACAGAAATCGTAGACCATAGCTTTGGATGGTGTGCAACTTAAATTAATTACTGCTCAGTTTGAGGAGTGGTGTACACAAAGAAAATATTTGACCAGGCCTGCTGCTGTAGTTTTTTTTTTTAACTCAATACTCTCAACATGTGAGTTACATTTCTTAGCATTCTTACATTTCTTAGCATTCTCTTCCTTGACATAGTTTTTATTGAGATTTTCAGAAGTCAGGAATGCTATAATACCAAACTCTGTGACCTGTAATGTGAAAGGCTATGCAGCTGCCTAGGCAAGATCAGAAGTCTACAGACATTAAGGTGTGTTAGCTGGACCAACAGAAAAGAACCTGATTCTTGTGATTCCTGGCATAGTGTTTCACTTTCTAACTTTCTTATCTCCCTTCACTTACTATTTCTGTCCTCCATTCAACACATATTCAGAGAAGTGTAAATGTCTCGTTTGTTTGTCTTGTTCACTCTTGGTACTGTTAAGTGTCTGAAAAAGACTTCAACATCAAAAAGTACATCAGACTTTAGTGTCGTTCTTGTCCTGTGTTTTAAGTGGCTTTTACTTTGTAAACAGTTCTTTTCAACCACATTCAATCCACAACATTTTCACGGAAGATGCTAAGAAAATAAATACATAATAGTTTCTACTTTTGTTTGAAAAATGGACTGAATGGGGTTAATCTACTTTCCTTTCCAGAAACTCTCCAACGTAGATTGAAGACGTAGATACTAAGTATGCATTCTTTTCCAAGACTGGTAATGTTGCTTATAGCCCAGCCGACCGCAAAGTCTTTTCCAAGAACCCTCTCGTCCAGATGCACATTAAATTAAAAATAAAATCTGTTTTCCTTTCTCAGAGACCTCCCCCCCCCCCAAGCCCAAGCAGAGAAAACGTCTGACTGTGGCACTCAGACAGACAGGAAAAAAGAGTTGTGTAGAAGAGATGAACCAGTGCTAACACTGACAACAACAGAAGAAATGGAGGGAGAAAGAAGAGGACCAAGAAGACAACTATGGTAATGCCCTCCACAGCAGCAGCCCACTTTGGTTGGACCCCTCAGGTCAGCTGTGATACTCAGCCTCCAACGAAAAGCCGAGTACATGGAGAAGGAAGAAGAAAGCAACAAGATCTTACTGAAGCATCAACACCAGCAGCAACAACGGCGCGTGCACACACACATACCACGTAACAGTCACATAGCTACTACACCTTTTACCTTGGCTCAAGGTATGAACCAGCCAAAAAGCCTGATTTCCCTTTAAACAAACAAACAACACAATAACAAAAATAAAGAGAAAAAATTAAATTAATTTAAAAAAAACATAATTAAAAATAATGTGACATGGCCTATCAAAGATTATTTTGTGCAAAATCTAAACTATTGATTTAATTTTATCCAAGTCACCAGTTTGCAGGCATTGTGGATCCAATTTGTGAAATTTAAACAGCTTTTAAGAATTCAAAATACAGGAACTCATACTATATTTATTTGATGATACAAAGTTAAATGTATGAGAAATGAGTTTGTGACATGCAGGTACATGTAAATGTACAAATTTCTACGATACCTAAGACTCAACTTTGTGTGTGTGTGTTCGTGTGCACACACGCATGTGTGTGTATGTGTGTGTGCACATGCATGCGTGTGTGCGTGTAAATATAAAAATACATCAGATCTGTTTATCCTGAAATTGCTGTTGGTGTTCTTTTCCACTAAAATGTGTATGTTTTCTACAAAAGATGTGTAAAACATCTTAACAAATTGCAAAGGGAATTGGGAAGGTGGGGTGGGGGAGGAAGTAGAGATAGGGGTGGGCATGCAGGGAAGTTCCGTTTTCCAAATTTCTATAATATGGGGAGGGGGAGAGCATTTTCACCTGCCATCATGTAGAGGAGGGTAAAGTGATCCCTGGTTTTGTACCTGCTAAAGCAAAAATACACTCTTCCAACACACAGAGGTTTAAACCTGATCGATCAACACACTTCAGCACAAATTCATGCCGTCTGAATATTTCAGGGTCTGTAGTTGCTGCTGTTGTTCCCACATATCAGCGCGTAGCTGAAGAAGGAGACACTACCAGACTCGGTTTTGTACTCAATAGTTAGCATAAGCTGTCACTCTTCAGCCAAAGCACACTAAGACACCACCATGGTTGAACTTTGCTTGTGCAATTTACCATTTAATAAATTTGTCTCTAAGTCTTTTTTTTTTTTTTTTT
>SDAX010001166.1:3508-13692 GCA_004193615.1 Conus consors
CTTCAAAACACACTACAGTAAATTTTCGAAACAATTTCAATGTATGATCACATATACTGAGAGGTGAATCATCAACCTCCAATGATAAACGAGCAGATCATCAGAATAATCAGAGTAACAGGGCACAGTCATATCCCATTTCAAACATCCAAATCCATGTTAAATCTAACTTGGCATCGCACTGAACAAATAATATAGACATTTTTTTTTTAAACCCGAATAATCAGATGATGACTGTTCATACTCCACAGAAAATCTGATACTGACCAGGTGTAAAATATTACCATGCCCACAGGTGAACTACTTGTCCCTCATGACGCTATCATAAATCACAATTTTTTTCAAAAATGAGCCTTTTCTACTCATTCAGGAGAAACCAATCCTTCCCGTATTTTTTCTCTCACTTCCTATCTCTACAACCTCAGATCCTGCCTTCTCCTTTTACGTCAGTCAGAGTCAACTCACATCTCAAAATCTTTTAAATGTCACTCATAGCTGACATTTTTTAACATCTTTTACATCTCAGTTATAGTTGACTCACTGTTGGAACACCTTTTATGGGTCAGTCATAGTCAACTCACTGTTGCATGTCAGACATATTCCACTTGCCGCCAAAAATCTTCTCCATGTCAGTAACAGTCAACTCACTTCTGAAAATCTTTTAAATGTCACTCATAGCAGACTTATTTTTTAACATCTTTTACATGTCAGTTATAGTTGACAAACTGTTGAAAACCTTTTACAGGTCAGTCACAGTCAACTCACTATTGAAAATCTTTTACATGTAAAAGCCACAGTCAACTCGCTGTCAAAGATCTTTTGCATGTCAGTCAAAGTCGACTTGCTGTCAAAAATCTTTTCCATGTCAGTCATAGTCGGTTCACTGTTGCAAATTTTTCACATGTCAGTCATAGTCATCGACCCACTGTTGAAAGTTTTCTAGTTGTCAGTCACAGTCAACTCACTGTGGAAAATGTCAGGGACCATGTCCCCATATTGGCTGGGTGTCCGCTGAGACGACAGACTGACCGGACGGCCCCGCTGGTGCTGGAACGAGGGTGTGGTCAGCGCTGACCTCTGATTGGTGGAGCCACTGATCATGCTGAGGACAATGACCAGGTATAATCACAATGGTATAAAACGTTAAGCAACACCTGCAGATAAGAAATAATAAATCAAACAAAACAAGGTACCAAAAGGTCTGGGTTCTCGCCAGTTGGCATACGGCAAATAACAGCACTTCCTTTCACTGGCGTGTGTTAATTCAAATCTTCTCTTGACTTGAAGAAGGGCAAGAAGCAATGGACAACTGGCATTTCCACATATTTTTTTGTTTTTTTTTAACTCAGTGAAAATAAACGAATGCCTAAGAAGAGGTCTGATACATCCAGGACAAAACTCAGATCAGTACTGCACACAGTGCACAGCCAGATTTTACGGGGGAAAACTCTGCCTGGCCAGCTTCATTTATCCTTTTCAGGCCACAACACCCAAACGGAGTTACAAACACATATATAAACAGCGAAAAAGTTACATGATTTATCAGTATAGAAGAAAACATTGAATAGTGGAATACAGTTCAGCACAGTACAAGGTAGCACAGGAACAATTCCACCATAGTAAAAATAAATAACCCATGCATTTCTGTCTAAGAACAAGCTTCAAACAGCTTGGTGTTTGTCTTTATTTTGCAGGTCCATCTTTTGAAAAATGTATGAAAATACTGCACCTTTTGTGGTCTAAAAGAAAGTAAAAGAAAAATATGCTTGTATCCACCCTCCGATCTAGTTCCCCACGGAAATTTAATGCATTCATCCTTTGACTATATTCCATATTTAAATATCGCTAACAAACCGACCAACAAACCAACATATGCAGTAAAAACACGACCTTCATGGCGAAGGTGACACACATTTTGTCCTCTTGTCCTGGTCTAGCAAAAACAGGAAACGTTTTTTTCTTCTCATTTGCAATACACTATTGGTTCACATCATCCTGGTCAGTGAAGAGAACTTCGTTGTTGCAAGTTGTGTTGTTTGACGCAGACACTATTTACCTCAGGGTGTAGATTTTCTTTCTCCCTTGATACTGGAAATGCTGCAAACACAGCCTGAAACAAAGAAATGACTTGATGTCAGCTATTTTTCGCTAAGGCAACAGACATCATTACGTTACATTTGATATTCCTTTTTTTCTGAGAAGATTATTCTTGAGAAATCACCAACTGCATCCATTCACAGGGTAAACATCAGCACATATTTCTCTCTTTGAGCTGTACTGGAGTTCCTGGCTGCACTTTACTGTATGCATGCATGCCTTGTGTTTCATTCATCCATTTAAGCACATATGCACGCTTACACGTACACACACACACAAGCACACAAATGAGCATGCATGCATACACATGCACACACATAAAATATGCAAATAAAATTTGACTTATTCACATGCACGCATACATGCATACACGCATGCACACATACGCACACACACACACACACACACCAGGGTACTTTCCTAAAAACTGATAAAATGAATAGAAATTTTGTTCTCAACAGTTTCTTCACTAAATATTATCTGCATATTAAAGCTGGGGATTTTTCATCTGATTGGTATCTGCATTTAAACACACTATAATAACTGCTAAAGCATGGTCATTTTGAAATCACCAGCACTATAAACAAAAAAGCAGAAACTGACAGGCACATTAACTGTACATAATTATATTCCAGCATATTTCAACTGGGTCTGTTTTCGGTAATGCTGTGTGTTTAGTGATTTTTTATCTGTTATAAAATGTACAAAACATAAAATGTACCAAAAGAGCCTGAGTGCGCAGATCTGACTGACACACATACATACATCATGCACACACGCACACACACAGACAAACATGAGCGCACACACACACAAACACACACATGCACATTACCCCAACAAAGCAAAGAAGTCAATGACGTCATGTTCTGAAGAATTGTTGAACCAGCCCAGCAAAATGTCTGCAACAAGCACACACACAAACCATTCACTTTTATATCACTCCCTTCACTGTATTATTTTGATCATGAAAGATCCAAACCATTAACCATGAAATGAATCAATGCAATAGAAATGAAGTTTGGATATATTAAAACTCTCAATAAACATATAGTTTGAATTTAAATGGAGATTCATTATACAGAATCTCAAGACATATTACGATGGTGGGATGGGGTTGGGGGTACCAATACTCTGGAAATATGCCCAACATTCACAGGAACGTATGTATGCTGTTCAAAAAGCAACAGAGTGATGTCTTGCCTCTTTTTTTGTTCTTTTTACAATTCACATAAACAAAGTGAGTACAATTTCCATACTAACAAACTGAACAGGTACACAAGTTCATCAACAAACTAGCAAGTACATATATTCACCAACAAATTAAAAGCAAATACACCTACTCATCCATAAGCTGAACAAATGCAAACTATCTGCCCAAACTGAGAAAGTATCGGTATTGGTATCTTTACCCACAAACTGAGCAGACACATCAATTCATTAACATACTCTTCAAATGCAAAATGAGTCAGATCACTTGCTGAGAAACAAGCTACACAAGTAAGTGCTACTGACTGACAAACTGAGCAAGAACACCCATCATTCATCCACAAACGGATCACGCATGAGCTGCTCACCAACAGACAGAGCCAGTGCACATCACGGGCACCTTACCTTCCGGCAAGTTCTTCACGACATACATCAGACACAGCAGCAAGTCCTTGATCTCAGACAAGTCCAGTTTGTGAAGGCGGCTGACGTAGGTGGAGGGGGCGGGGGTGGGGCTGGAAGGGGCCGTGCCGGCTGCTGACTGGCTTCTGCACCAAAAATAGAACTTTCCCATCATGCTCCTGGTTTGACTAATACACTTACCACGAACAGCTGCTGCAAAGAATGACCAGCGTTATATAAACTTTGCGGTAAACACAGTCCTAAGACACTCCTCAGACCAGTCAGATGTAGAGAGTCAGTGACCTTTTTCACCTATGAGCATCAAACACATCTGCGTGCAGTATTGAACATTTTTTCAGAAAAGAAGCAGCAAAAAGTTCCAGAAACATATTGATAAGACTGGGGTTTTTTTCTGTTCATACACCATATATTCAGTTTTACATTACTCAAAAATTAACTAATTACAAAACAAATTAAAAACAGTTTTAAAAGAAGAAAAAAAGGGAGAAAAATCCGAGAAAGCCAATGAAGCAGTTTGCTCACCATGGAGAGGACAGGAAACTGAAGTTAAAACCTCACATACAGGGAGTTTTTTTTTTTTAATTTGGGCAGGTCAGTCTGGACAATTATGGGCGATGAACCATGTGGAGAAAGGACTTTGCCTCTTCTCCCCCACCTCCCTCTCCTCTCCTTTGTATGGGCATCCTTCACTGTCAAAGGTGGACTTCATGCTTTTACATGTACCAGTGACAATGACACACAAATATACCACTCTGACTTACAACATTTGCATTTGAAGCTCTAGAGTTCTGGCCAGTGCATTAATAAAACATACTAAATTTTATCCTGATATTATGCTTGCTTCATTTTAATTTATTCTTAATTTTCTTTTTCATTTCACTTACAGTGTGTGTTCACATGTGTAAGCTAGCAAGTTAGTTTGTGCATGTGTCTGTGTCCAAATCTTTGCTACCTTTTCTATTGGTTTTAAACTGTGACCTTTATAAATCTTGGTGACCCCTTGAAACTTTTTATGAAAATTTTGCACAATTTTGTGTGAACCTCTCACTTCCAGGAAATAATTACAGCTCTGAATTGAAATATCAGTCAAACATGCACACACGGTTTCATCATGACTGCAATGCAACGTACATCTATAACGCCAGATAAGATGGAAAATGTTTGTAATCCCTGGTGTGGCCGATTATGTTTCAGTTCAGGGGAGATCAGGCTTCAGGCAGCACTCCAAAATAGTGGATTATCTCCCATTTATTACTGCTGACAACCTTGTATTTGCGGGCGTGTTCATGCTTAGTAGGATTACCTGCCATGTTCAGCTCAACTATCTAAAGATGCACACAAGACTGGGCACAAACCAGCCAACACACTTTGAGGGGTGGGGCACTTTTCAGCTGACAAAGGCCCACCTCATCACTTTTCCCTTGGACTCCTTGTCTCCCTTGTCAGAGGACGCTGAACTGTTGAGGGAGTTGGTGGAGCCGTCCTTCCCCTGGGCTGCCAGGCCGATCTCGGCCGACGACTGCGGAACTGCCACTGGACACAGCATATGATCAAATGTGATGGCAATGACTGTCACAGGGCACTGGTTAGATTACAGGAATGTACATGCAGTTTTCTGGGTTCATTCCTTCACTTCAGCAAGACAAAAAGAACTGAGAAGCAATTATATAATCCAGAAATAATGCTCTGCAAGAGAATATTTTTGTACTGCCAGCTGAAGACTTGGGATGGAGTTCATAGCTAGAAATACAACTCTGCAAGAGAATATTTTCTTACTGAAAATAATGGCTGTTTGCTCGTTGAGTTGACACCAACAAGTGTGAACTTTTGATATTGTGTCTGTGTACTGTGTGCATGTGCACATGTATGGATGAATTCATCGGTGCACTATTTTTTTTTCATAGTTTCTTCGTTATTATGGTTTCTTTCACATTCACCATGTTTTCTTCCAAACATATACCTCCCTGCACTTAATGTTTCAGACCTACACACCATGGGACTAAGACACACCCTCACTCTGGATGACTGAATATCTTTCTTTCCTGTCACCTGCAAAACAACTGCAGAAAATCAAACACCACTTACTATTCCCAGCAATCATTTCCAGCACGGGCTTATCCCGCTTCCGGGTTTCGGGCGTCAGCTGTGACTGGGCTTTGGGCGGCACCAGTTGAGATCTGGAGTCTGCGCGCACTGGCGTGGCCTCCCCGTTCTGAGTCGGAGTGGGGGCAGGGGTGTTGGTGCCCCTGGTGGCGTGGCTGTCGCGGAACAGCTGCAGCTTGCAGTCCAGGAGAATGGTGATGAGCGGCAGGTACAGGGCGGCAATCCTCCCCTGCTGGCTCTGCCAGACAGTGGGATTAGTCAGGTCACACCACTGCCTGGGTTCCCCAGCTGAGCATGTCTGGGTCATGTGGTACATCATCCCTCACCAGCCAAACGCCAGGTCACAGCTCTGCTTCATCTAAGCTTTATCCCCAGCAAACACTATAGGCGATACGGGACTGAAGATTCTATAACCATAGCACACATGCACGCAGGTGCACACACATACACACACAAACATCGCAAACATGCATGCACATGCACATACACATACACACACATATATGCGCACACTGTCTGAGTCTTTGTCTCTCTTTCTCTCTCTCTCTGTCTGTCTCACACACACACACACACACACACACACACTTTCTCTCCTCTCTTCAATTTAAAATTTATATGGCTTACCCACAAGAATGAAAAACACCATGTCTTTTCACTGAATGTATTATGTCCCCTGAATACCAGCCAAAATCATTAGTTTAAGCAGCCATAACCACAGACTTCACAGACATACACAGATCAAAAGGAAATCTTCAAACTACAGCCGCACAAACCTTGGAGGCATAGCGGTCGTCGAAGGAATGTTTGGCCAGCTGATTTCTCAGGACTGTGATGGCACTGCGCCGAATGTCTCGAGGCTCGTTCATGGCCATCTTCAGCTCATGCAGAATGAGGCCCGTCAGGTAGTGATTGCGACGGAACTCGTCCGACAGCGTGAAATCGTGCTTCAGATCTAGGACAAGCAGCGGTGAATGATGACACCATAGGCACACAGACGTGTTTTATATGGATGTGGATGTGTATGAAAATGCAAACACCCGCACCGATTTTGATTCTGGGATGTGACTGGATGTGTGTGGTTAGCACTGAAAACAACCAAGAATACAATGCTGGCAGTCTGAGCGGTGTTATTTATTCCCATAGATACAGAAATGTTACAGAAATCAGAGATTACAGCTTTCAAAACCACAACTAATCTGCTCTTTCTTTGCTATTTTGCTCAGGTATACATGAGTTAAAGTGTTATTCAAGTCAATAATCATCATTATTATTTGGAGGTACACAGAAACTGCATTATCTTTGTTGTGCACTGAGATACATAATGCAATGTATGAGGCCAGCAAGTTGTTGTCAAATAAGTAAAATGGCATGTTAAAAATTATCATTCAGCATGTACATTTTTCCATATTTGTATGCATTTGTCAGAAAGTCATACATTTAAGACTCATTATCATTTGAAAACAACTGTGGCATGATATAATTATGGCTGAAGCCACAATACTATCAGCATAGCAGTCTTCCACTTCTTCTTAAAAAAATCTTTAGCAACAGATTACACAACCATGGTAAAACTATCATCATTCAAACATGGACAGATCTAAATACGGTTAAGATGCATGCATGCATACATACGTCAAGCACAGAAAATGATGTTAGCAAGTTTACACGTTTATGCAAATTATGCAGAAGCGGGTAAAATAATATAACATACTATCCAACTGTATTGAAGCGGATAAAAACCTTAACATAGATAGATACAAACAAGGATAGAAAAAGCTTGCAATGTTTTTCTCCAAATAAAATGAATATATTTCATAAATATGGTAAAAAGACCAGCAACTGTGATTGAGCAAAGGCAAGCCCCTTTTTAAGATCCCCTTCATTACAGCCAGCCAAAACAACTGTTTAAAATACCTCGCCCGGATTAAACATTGGGAACCGAGATTCAAAGCCAAGATTAGCAGGAGACATTTGAGTTTAAGGCTGCTCTGACAACAACAAACAGGAACAGCAATTTAGAACATTCCCTTAGGGGTGAGGGGGAAGGAAAAAAATGTTATGGCATGTCTTGAGGAAATCTCCAAAACCTAAATTAAGAGTAGTAATTCAGGAGATTCCCCGGAGATGGAAAAAAAATCAGACCAAAGAAAAAAAACGTCAGTTTATCCTAAGAACAACTGCTAAACCTTTCTTATATAAACCAGTTTTACATCTTCCGGTTCACAATCTATCCACAGAAAACTCAAAACTTAAGTCCTTCATATTTCTGTAGATATGAAAAACAATTCCAGAAATAACAAATTTCCAAGTAAGATACAAGCATGCAACTCCAAACCAACACTGTGCCTTGGTCTCACTTTGCAGCAAAAAGATATCAGGTAACTGTTGGATGCCCCTGGTCTCATTTGACATCTACATGAATTTCCAATTCCAGCCTGACCATGACAATCTGGTAAGCACTAAAAACCAGTGCAATGCAAGACATTCTGATATTCTCCACTAATATTTTTCTTTCCACGACAAAACAACAAAATTCATCTATCATGAATTCTAACTGTCATTGTTGTTTGTTCTTTGCAGGCAAAGACGATCACGACTTCTGCTGCCACTGGGCGGTCGTGTGAGTGTGTGTGCAAAGATGGCGCTGATCAGGCTGATCCATGCACTGAACAATCTGCTGGAGAATCCTCATTACTGGCAACAGGGTGGCCATGTTTTCACCCATGTCTGTGGGCTTCTCAGCTCGTCAGCAAGAGTATGTAAAAAAACGTTAACCAATTGCACCAAAACTTGACAGACCCATGGAATGTGCCCCGAGGACAAGCCGATGCTATTTCAGTGGAAGATCTATGGTGCAGATCCGGATCAAAAGTGTGGATCCAGGATTGGTTAAACCATAGTGTACGTCTGCACTCTCCTGCATGGCTTTACAGTTTTTGCCTGGGGTCTACAGTCCCGCCCAGCACAGGAACCATGCCATGGCAGAAATATGTCATGTGACGAGCATACCATCAACCAGTGAAAACTTCATGGCTACGAACAAACAACAGATCCGCAGACCAAACCATGCTAAATGATCACATCGTGGAGAACACCATCTACCACCACTCAAGAGTTCTTGAGATCTGTTATCCAAGATAGGTTGGCAGTATAAACCTTTCAACTTCTCAACTCCAGAAAACTTAAACAATAACAACTACCACACACACACACACACACACACACACACACACACACACACAAATACCAGCCAGTGTTTCAGGCTGAGAGATTGAGGGTTTAAGTCTAATATGATGCCTATATTTATGGGATTTTTTTTTTAGCCTCACCTGGATCCTACCATGATCTGTGAAATGCACTCTGAGCTCTAATGAAAGACTACCACCTCACAGTTAATTTTCATTACTTAATGAAAGCATACTCAGGTGTGTCTGGGAACTCCTCCCTCCCTTCCCCCACCCCCTGCAAACAACACTGCAAAAGGACCAACTAATGACCATTGGGTAATTCACAGTATCACTATGGAAACTTCAACAGGCATTTCAAACATTGTTGCAAAGGAGGTTCTGAAGAAAATATTCTTCTTCAAAGTTTTTTTCTTTTTTCCCTGATACATATATAACAGAAACTTTCACATGCAAACTCAGTTATAGAATTAAACTATAAGAATGCCTTAGTCTCGGAAGATGTACAAGTGTCATGCGTTTCCATTTACATGCAACAGTGATAGTGATTTTATAAAGTGAAATGTGCTAATTAAATGAAAATTGAGGCTCACGCACACCAAACACACACGCACACACACACACACACACACACACACATACTCACCTACAAACACATGCCCATACATCAAACACGCAAGCACACACTATAAATATGTGCCAATTCATGTGTGTACATTAACACTCAGCTGTAAAAATAAATCATGAGAGAAAATTGTTCTTTTCTTGCACACCGTGCTCGTCGTCCTCTTCCTTTCTTCTAAGCTGAAAAATGTTATTTTTAAAAATAAAGTAAACCCTACACTTAGCATGTGTATGTGTCCAAGTGTTCTGTGGAAACCTGCGTTAGAATCATTGTACATGTGTAGTAATTATGCAGCGGTAATATAACATATACATATATCATATAAACTTCATCTACATGTGGAGACAGAGAAAAAATCTCTGCGTGCGTGCAGTGTGTGTGTTTGCGCATGTGCATGTATGCATGCAGTGTGTGTGTTTGCGCATGTGCATGTATGCATGCATGTGTGTGAGCGAGCACGTGATCATGAGTGTGCTTATACATACACATGTACATCCATGTCTGTATCTATCTGCATCTAAGAATGAGTTTTGTTTCTTTTC
>SDAX010001238.1:9978-20133 GCA_004193615.1 Conus consors
GCATGCAGCAATTACCCAACAAACGATATAATCATTAATATAAAAAACAATGACCCGGGAACTCATCATGCCATATGTTTGGCCAAAAGCAGTAACCAACTAACCATATCAGTATTGTTGGCCAGCAACGGTGGCCCAACAAGCTGTAACATCAACACTGACTCAACAAGCCATTACATCAATATTGTTGATCAGTGCTATTGATCCAAAAAGCCATAGCATCAGTATTGTCAGCAATTAACAAGGACTGTACTAACCTTAATATGGTATTATTAGTAAGGACTTAACTAACCATATCAGTATTGTTGATCTGTAGCAAAGACCCAACAAACCATTGTGTCATTATTATTGACCAGCAGCAATGACCTGACAAACTGATGACATCAACACTAAACGGCAATAACTTCATGGCTTCAATACCAGCCTGCAACAGAGACGCAGTGACAATACTGGCTGGCAACAGTGACCCAAATATACCAATACCAGCCAGTAACGATAACCCATCATCAACACTAACAAGCAACAATGACATAAGGGCATAAATCCAGCCAGTACTGGTGACCCATGATCAACACCAGCCAACAACAATGACCTAACATCAGTACCAACCATCAACAAAGATCTAAAATCAATGTCAGCTGGCAACAAAGACCTGACATCAAGGACAACAATACAAGCTACACCAGTTCAGAGTTAAAGGTCCATTGCCCTTTGCACTGAAGTCAACAAAGGCTTAAATGGAACATCAGTTGGACATTCATTATGGATGAGAAACTCCACCGATAAAGAATGTCTTGTCATGTGATGCTGTGTATGTATTTACACATTTGTTGGTGTACATGGGTACCATTACCAGTGTTTAAATAGTAATCTTGTCAGCTGACTTCATGTTGACCACTTCACTTGGACAAATGAAGACAGGTTGAATACAAAAATGTCTAATAATTTTATGACCACTTGTGTCCTTCTTTGTTCTTTTAATGACACTGATATATCTGTGCAGCAAGAGTTCTGCTGTCTATGAATGAATTGATTAAAGTGTGTACTTTTCATGAAACAAATCACGCTGTGAACTTAATATCTTCCCATTTAATCAGACTTTCGCACACGTCAGTCTTTCACATTCCACTGTACGTGGTCTGTCACCCAAACATTCATTTGGATTATTTCTTTATTTATTGACAGTTTCCAGTGCGACACCAACAATAAACATCTTTTATTATCAAAAGAGGACAGCTTCCCTGGTTTGGAGGCACTCATGATGATTTAAAAACATGCATAACTTTAAAAAAAATTTTGCACCCTTATTATTCAACTGTACTTGAATTCTTCTTTACACCAGATTTTTGTTCCAGTATTGTCACAGCTTGCTTTGTCATGTCAACATTTCAAATTTCATGTGCAGGCATGTGTTAGGATAATTTATTTCACTTTAGATGATAATATTCCTTGAAATAATTCTAGGATCCAAAATATTTGCTCACATTATGTAGATATTTCCTTGCTTACACCACCTTCAGACTTTGCAACTTTTGAGGCCTGACTGCTTGAGTCATACTGGCTCAAGCATTGTTCACATCTGTCCACAGTGTTGAGAGCAGTGTGTTGACAGATTATGTCTGTGTTTCGTTCAGGTTGTCTTTCCATATTGATGTTGCTTGCAACTGGCCAGCCTGAACTACTTTCCAGAATCAAGGATTATATTACCTGTATGTGGCATACTTCCCTTCCCTCATCGGCATCAGTACTATTCACCAACAATATTGACCCAACGTCATTGTCAGTCAGATTGCTCACATCTGATTGCTGCCAAAGTTTCATTTGGTAACATTTTAACAATGACTACAAGGTCCTAAAGAGGAAAAGTCAAGAATGTAAATGACTCCACACTGTTACATCATCTATTTTTCGTATTCACTGGTTATGTCTGTGAGTGATGGTATTTGCAATATTATTTGAACACTGTTGATTCATTCTACATCTACAGTCCTCATACTGAAGGTTTGTACCTTAAATATTAACCTTCGACAACAACGGTTTGCACTGAATCTGTACTGAATGTGCTTCATTTAATGCCTGATGTTTCAGTCCATTCACCATGTTAAAAAAAGAAGAAGAAAAAAGAAACATTTGGTTCCATATATGCAGTAATTTCGTCCATGATATTGATCTGTTTGAATGTTTTCAGTAAGCTTCATTCTTTTTGTCTTTTTCCTTATCATAGCACAGAAATGTCCTCCTGACTTGTAATGTGCAACATATGCGTTGATGCTGTTTTAACAGAGGTCTGTCTTTTCTGGGAAAACATAACCATTGTGAAGTTCATTGATTTAGTCAGGTAATGAAATAATTTGTCAAAGGTAAGAGCGGCAGCTTTTCACCTTCAGATGAATGGAGGAGAAAGCGGTATGGAACAGTTGGAATTGGTTTCATCAGTTTATGCATTCTACTCTGCATAAGACTCTGTTCTGAACATGCAGATGTCATCCAGTTTCTTATCTGCTCACACCTTTTGTTTGTTTTCTTGTTTTCTCCCATCTGAACAAGCCATGGGCAGAAAGGAAGAATAACTGTTGCGTTTTGATCAAGTACTTCCTACCACAGTCCACAAGATCAGTAATCCACTGTTCAGTCCTTCAATTTTGGACACTGATATGGCTTGGTTTCTAACTCTCCCATCAACACGAGTCAGACTCCACTGGAGTTTATTTGGTCTTAGAATTCTGCTATCAAGACACTTGAACCAAACTCAGAGGCCATTGCTTGGACGTCAAATGTGTATGAGATGGTTCATCTCAAACTGTTCTATCGAGACACATGAACCAGACAATCAGGACTTCAGTTATGTACCTACCAGGTGAATTATGGACCTCAAGATGGTTTTGCTTCAATCTCTTACATCACATGAACAAGATTGGGTCGCATCACTGATTTTGAACAGGTCAGATGAGGTATGAACTTGGAGATGGTTTGATAGATTTCTGTTTATGTGACGTAACATGCTGATCATCTGTAACCTGAATTGAAATAGATTTTACAGTGAAAGAAAAATCTTCTTATAATTAGTTTCTACAGTTGATTGTACATGTCTGTCTTCTCTGTTGCAAATTAACATTCTCCAAGATTTTCAGTGCGGCAGATACATAGTTCCCTTTAGTCTTTTCAGCTTCAGAGATAATGAAAAATTAACAATGTCTGCTTTCCTTTATTCATCCATTTTTATGTTTTTTTTGTTTTTTTTTAGAGATTGTGTTCATGTTCTCAAGGGTTAGTTTTATCACAGAGTGTGCTTAACCAATTTGCTGCATTTCAGCATTCGTGAATATGTACTCATTTCAGATCTGTCTGCCAGTGATGAAGTAGTCTGAGAGCTAGCTTATGTAATGGCCATTGGATTGGCCTTCATTTACTAATCATCCATAGCGTCAGAAATTGTCTCAGACTGCCACACTGCCAACATAATGCCAATTTTCAAAGAGGGCAAGCACTGTGTTCCTTCAAACTGAGCTACATTCTCTCATAAGCATCTGTCCAAGGTTCTGGAGCAAATTGTCATCAGTGCTCTCATGAACCACCAACAGAGAGATAACACTTTCACCAGAACAGGAGTTTCAAAATTCAAGGTCCTGTGAGACCTGTAACTGGCATCACAGTAGAATTGTTTGGCAACATGGACAGTGAGAACCGAGCGATTGTCAGCATTTTACACTTCACAAAGACACTGACAGTTTGTTGGTCCATAAGTTCTTCCTCTACGGGGTATGAGAGCAGATAAATGGATAGTCCATTCCTGTTGGACAGAAACCAAGCAGTGGTACCAGACCAGATTTGTGCTCTGGAGTTTTGCAGGGATCAGTTGTTTGACCAACAGTTTTCCTGGCTTACGTCAATAACCTGTCTGAAAATCTGTTTTCAGTAGCTCAGCTGTTCACCGGTAACACTGCTGTCGATCACCTCACCACCTCAAATTATAACCATGCCGAGCTGTAACACCCCAGAGAAAGCTGGGACATGACTCTTCGTTATTCTCAGTGAACCATTCGTCCTGTCGATGTCACCAGGAAGAACGTTGCAACAGAATATTCATTATACCAAATGAACCATCCGCCCTGTCACCAGGATGAATGTTACAACAGAATATTCATTATACCAAATTAATCATCTGTCCTGTCACCAGGATGAATGTTAACAACAGAATATTCATTATACCATTTCAATCATCCACCCTGTCACCAGGAAGAACGTTGCAACAGAATATATATACATAATACCAAATGAACCATCTGTCCTGTCACAAGGATGAATGTCACAACAGAGTACCTATACAAGCTTCATGGCCACCCATTGGCAACCATCTCCTTTGCCAAAGACATCATTTCCAAAGATCTCAGCTAAGACCACATATCAGCAAGATGTGCTCAAAAGCCAGTTAGACTTACGGCTTTCTGTGGTAAGTGCTTGCCACCTGAAGGATATTCCCTGCAGAACACTTGCCAGTCCTGTACAGGAATACACCAGCTCAGTAACCCTCACACTTGGAGCAGTGTTGACAAGATCAAAGCGTGCAAAGAAGAACTGCTAGTTTAGTCATCTGTCACCGACATAACACCCCGTGAATCTCGGCCATAACTGAAACGCTGCTGTGACCTTCCCTCCCAATATCAAAGAAGCTACATGAATATGTGAGACCAAATCACGGTGACCAGGCAGCCATCAGGAAGAGTAACATCACCATAGCTCCCATCTGAAAAGGAAGATACCTTCCCCCTAGCTGCAACGGACCCAGTGACACACCAGTTATCATGCTTCCTGTACTCCAGCCACCAAAGGAGATTAGAATGAGCTGCCTGAAACTGCAGTGGCAGCGGACACCCTTGGTACCTTCAGACTGTACCAACTTAAGAATAGGTATATGTAGGATGCCAGTGTCTGTCCTCTGTCCCATAGTCTTTTTTTAGGCTTGGGTCTGTGTTAGGACGTCCCAGGAAGAGCTGGTTTGGTGAGGCAAAAAGCACAACGTAGTGGCTTGCTGATAAGATCAGCTCAGAGCACGCTGATATTAACTCTTCACTGTCTCAGGTCTTTTTCTTTTCTGTTCTGGCTTTCCAAACACACAACTCATAAAGCAGCAGAGTATTCAACAAGTTGATTCTGGCCTTCCAGTGGATGAAGATCTGTCCTCTTTTAGAACACATTTGAATGCTTTTGTCTTTTGCATTAGGACCCAGCTAGTGATACCACTAGCCATTTGTTGAAAATTACGTGTCTTCTATGCATGATAAAAAAATGAAGGCATAAACATTTTAATATCAGAATGTTAACCCCTTGACTGCTAGGGTTATTGCACTTTGGTATTTCCATGTGCCCACAGCAAAAGCTGAATTTCTGTTTGACCCTTCAGCCATGAGAACAGTTCACAGACAAAAAACAAGCCAATCTGCAAATTCTATTGACAGAACTGAGATGAAAATCAGTTTATCTTCACTCTTTTGCCGTACATCTGGCTAGTGATTAAATGAAAGCTTGCACCATGTCCCCCCCCCCCTCCCCCTCACATGGGGTGACCACCTACCAGCTCTCCTTTCACATGCAGATTTAAGATAATCGTCCACTTACTGTGCCTGTTATTGGTCAATAGGCTTGGCTGTACAGCAAGAACAGTTAGAACAGCCCTCTCTGTGTGTTTGAACATTGAGGGAGCTGTGATCAGACCACCATTGGCTCATAGTCAATGTGTAACAGTGACTGACCAGAGGGTGGGAGATTCAACCACCAATAGGATTCCATGGCACCACTGTTGGGTCTCATTGGTCTGGTATGAATGATGTTGATAGACCACCCAGCTGACTGAAGTGCGCTGGAACAGTCCCATCTGTAACTTTCATGTCGAAAAATTGTGAGGTGTCTGACAATACCAAAGCAGCTACATTTGAAGCATGTACTAAGGCAGTCAAAGGGTTAAGCGTTATGGATGAATAATTTGGCCTTCATAGAGTTATCATTTCTTGTATTTCACCTTATTCATGTTCACAGTATCTCTCTGAGAATATATTTTTGCCACAAAAGTTGTCATGACCTCATTGACAACAGAACAACAATAAATCTGTTGTTCAGCATGTGATGCGGCTTACATATTCATTCAAATCGCAGAAAATCTCTTCTGCATTTGGGCAGAAATGTTGACAAGCAAGAAAACAAAAATACATACTACCAGAGCTGAGAAATGAACACAAACAATGCATATCAGCTCTGTTGGCATTTTGAAAATGGCACTTTCGCATTGTATTGTCGACGTTCAGGTGATATTTTTCACCAGTTACTCTCCGCTCTTTATCTTTTTGAAAAAAAAGCTTTGATTCCTTTGCCTATTCTTACAAATGAAATGCTGATCAACATGTAACTCGCATCATTTAAAAGCAACCTTCGCTACACTGTAAGACAATTTGCGCACAGACAGTAGTCATTAACATACCGAGACCTGATCATGGGACCTTGGATTTACTGTCGTCCGCTGTCCTGCCAGGGACTTAACTTGTCCATATGGAACCCATGCCATTTGTTTCAGGGGAAGTAACAGAGAGGTCTGTGTATGTAAACAATATTAACTCAGGCAAGGCTGTCAACTTGCTGAAAGCTGTCTTTCCCTGTGCGGCCAAGATCAGTGTGGCCCGATCAACCAAGGAAACCAGGTAGGTGTGAAAATTTCCACCATGACATCTGTTCACTTTGCCACCAGTTGGGAGTATTTTGTCATAAAAGTTACGCACCCACAGTGCTGCATGAAACATATCAGAGCCGTTGTATTGAGAGGTTGAATTCGCTTTTAAGAAAAAGAGCACGATATCTAGTTCTTAATATTAGTTCCTTGATTCATTTGAAGTCATGGCCAAACAATAGTTGCACTTCACTCAAATGCTTAACAGAATCCTCGTGGACAATGAGTGTTCTGCCGAGGATTAAGATTACTATGATACTTCCCATGATTTTGGTGACAGTTCCAATGAAGGTGCTGTTTAGAGTAGTTATAATCTGTCTACCATTTAAGAATGTTTATGCATTTGTGTACTGCACCATTTTTTCTGTACCTCCTAAGATTACATAAAATATAGAGGAGGGAAATATTTTTACCCTTGTTTCCACAAGGGTTTTTTAAGAACAAGAGCTGTAAAGCGACTTCACATCACACATCAAATAACATTGACTGCAACAGTTGAACTTGCTTGGTTCAAGGGGCAGCATCTAAACCATATTTGGTTGAAAATGTTTTAAAACCTTTGAGAAGTGCAGACAGTGTTGTGTAATAATCAGCGTCACAGAATTGTGTGAAAGAAAGTGCACAGATTAGTTACTTAATGTTTGATGCAAAACTGTCGATTTCCTTCTTCTCTGTACACAGAAATGTTTGATGCAAAACTATCGATTTCCTTGTTCTCTGTCCACTTCTACACACAGACACAACAGATAATAATAGTGTGTTTCTTTGAGAGAAAGAACACTCGCGCACTCAAAATCATATCGTTGGTGGAAAAGGTATTTCATACCCATAGTATGGGACTTCAGCCAGTACTGAAATACACACTTGTAATACATTATGTATCTTCTTCTAGTTTATATCCATACCCAGATCAGTAATGATGACTGTTTTGTGGCTACCGATCCACTTGGTCCTCCCGTCACAGATTTTCATGCCATACATTGTTGATGTTTCATCAAGTCTTTGAACAAGCTTTGTGAGTTCTTTTTCACTACCTGTCAGGCTCCTAATGTCATATGCAAAGTATAAAGATTTGTGATGACTCACCCTCCAGTGCTGTTGTGTTGACATGACCCTCAAGTTCACCAGTCATGACACATTTCAGAAATATGTTGGAAGAGTGTGGTAGATGGAAGGCAGCTTTGATAGACTCCACCTGAAATGTGGAACCACTCTCCAGTAATACCATGTATGAGCACTGCACTGGTTGCTTTGGAATAGCCATTTAGTTTTTGTGCAATGATAAATTTCTTCATTGTGCTCTATACCATTATCGCCAGACTATTTGGAATGCCTCTCTTGAAGCGCATGAGGATGTAGAGCTACTTCTTGTGTTGGAGATGCTTTTCACAGAGGGTATGCAGGTTAAAGATCTATTTAATGGTACTTCTGCCTCTACAGGTTCCAGCCTGTTGTTCAGCAGTAACGGTATTTACTTACAGCCTGTGCAGAGTGATAATGCAGTAGCTATGTCAGTATTGAAGATTTCCTTTATTGGGAAGAATAATGGTCAGCAATTTCGTCCATGGCATGGATCCCTCTCCTGTACGTCAGATTTGGGGGCAAATGTCATGGTGTTCGTTACTGCATTTCCACCATGTTTCTAGAGTTCTGCAGTGATGTTGTCTTTGCCTGCAGCCTTCATCATTTTCATCATTTTCACTGCAGCCAAGACTTCTTCATTGAGTATTAGAAAGACATCTTCATGTGATGGAGGATGTACTGTTAGCACTTTTGGAGCTCCTTTGCTCTGTTTTCAAGTTCAGAGCAATATTCATCTTCCCTTTATGATATCTTCTTACTGTTAGAGACAGTTGACCTCTTTGCGCTGAATAGTGCTGGTTTTTTTTTTTATTTTGCTTTTGATTGATTTGAGTCTTTTAACATTTTGAAAGCTTTCTTTGTGTTGGCGTGATTCAGGTTTTATCCCAGTGATTTCACACTGTTATTCAATCTACCTTTCCATTGCATTCTCATTTCCTCACTGATCCTCTTGCTTTTATAGCTTCATTTCTCATCCTTGGCCTTCTTGAACAGTTTTAAGCTCATAATACCTTACCTCTCCAACATATTGCTTGTGAGTCATTGCTTTGATTACCATCAGTTTATTTCCAGGACCACTGTTGCCATTTCAGTTATCACTTGGTTGGATCTTTCTCCAGTGGCCTCTTGGAATTGTTCAGTGATATCAAGATCTTTCAGTCAGTCAGGACTGAATTTGATAGATTGTTTTTCACTCTTCTCGTGTTCTTCAAGTGTGCTTTTAAGTTCATTATGACACAGTTGTGGTCTTACCAGTGTCAGTTGCTGGAAATGTCCTTGGTTTAGCATTATTGGTGCCAGGCCTGTCATGGTTCATCACAAGAATATGCATATATATAGTCTATCTGGCTTTGATACTGAGCGTTTGCGAAGTGCTGTAGCCATCTTCAGGAAGCTTTATGCTTACCTGGCATATACAGTAGGGCCAGGTGACAAATTATAGGTGTCTGAGCACCATGTCTTTTTTTTTTTACCCTGTCCTATGTTTTGTGCCACTCTAGTGGCATAACCCTCCACTCTGCTTATATCAATTTCGTGCTAATAGTCGTCTGTCACTGGTGGTCTCATTACAAGGGCACAAGAAATTCTCACCGTCTTCTTGGTTTAGAAATTCCTGTAAGTCACCCTGACATCCCAGTCAACCTGAATTGATATGTCTTTCTTATCAGTCTTGTAGGTGACTACTTAGAGCTGAGAATAGGATTTTTCAACCTATCATCATCGCCTGATTTTAAAGCACACATTTCACTTCTATGATGTTGAATGGTTTCACTCACATATGGATGGGCATGATCCTGTTAGAAACAGGATTGTTTCCCAGTTCAGCGTTTCAGATGCTCTTGTTAAGAACTAAAAACCGCAGAGCATGGACTTGTTTGTCCTTTTCTCCACTGTAGACAGCACATGCTTTTCTTCTGTCTGCGCTTCTCCATTGTTTTTTCCATCTTACTCCAAAGGGGCAGAGAATGTGTTAGGAGTATCAATCCAGCTCATGGGTCAATCCTTCCAAGTTTCCAACTTGTCTCCACAATTGACCAGAAATCCAAGCATGCCATGGATTCTTCAATATTGTAGATGTCACCCGGTCATGTCTAGACGAAGACATGAGACTGTTTCCATTGAAAACAGAATGGAAACATTATTTCAGTTCCATTTGCTGAAAATGAATCTCTTGTCCTGGTAATGAAATGCTCGGCCAGGCATCAAACCTGCATTCGGTTTAAAATCTTATGTTGATCTTCATGCAAATGAGATGTTCTGTACAGTTTTAAGTATTGCATTCAGATGCAAGGTATATTCTTTCTTTCTTTCTTTCTGCGTAGGCAGGCTGATACTCCTGCGGATACTGCCTGTATAGA
>SDAX010001265.1:1901-21605 GCA_004193615.1 Conus consors
ACTGTGATACGGCACAAGAAGAGGAAAGCCCTGAAAAGACAAAAGATTGTCGCCGTTTTAAACCTGACAGTACAGAATGGACCGACGGCGACGGCTGCAGCAAGCTACAGAAATCATTTCAAAGGAGAATAGATGTCTCAAACCCTGTACTTCTACCTTGTAATAATACCAACCAGGCTATCGTTTCTAATGATGGGACAGACTACAACGTAAGTGGAATTGAAGTCTTGGTAGGTGGTTACACAAGAACAGTTGAAGAACTGGGTTATGATCATTCCGACTATTCATCAGGACAGAAACTGAGCACCTCTACTGATTTCCGTGTCAGAGTGAAAACTCCCGCCAAGAAACACACATCAAACGTGACAAAAGAAGTTGTAGATGCAGCCATGAATAATAAAAGTAAAGACACTAATTTAAGAAACACGTCCAAAGAAGACCATGAACAACAAGGATACAGTCCAGTGTGTGTACAAGAAATCGCTAAAAAATTAGAAAACTTTTTTCGAAAACGATCTATTTCATGTAGACCTTCAGTCGAATCAATGGGTTCAAAGACAAATCCACCTCAGATGATTATGTGGATTCCAGTCTCTCACAGATAAGAACGAACCACACACAGGGACACTTTAAACCACTACCATATCTTGATGAAATTAGAAAGTACTCTTATGAAAGAATGGTCAAGTCCAGCAAAGAGATTGCAAATTCATTGTCAAAAGGTGATGGAAAAAAGGCGTGTGTAAATGGGCACATGTTCAACCAACATAAAGAGACTGAAAAATGTCATTCATTCCACTCGAGGAAATCACCTTGCCCAAACCAAATGAATGTTTGTGCTGTACCTGACACCCTTGATAAAAAATCAACAAAAAACACTGTCGCTGCTAAACAGTCAAGTAACGTTCAGCTCACTGATATTCCTTGTGGTGCAACACCGTCATCTTTAGCCAGTGCTGTACCTACAGCCGGAACAAGTCCACAAAAAGAGACTCACGAAGGACGTATTACTCCAAAGCATTTGTCCGTAGTTGCCGAGCTTAAATTGAGAATTCAAAACTGGCGTAAAGACAATTATACAATTACAGATGGTTTATGCGATACTTTGAAACCTAGTTATATTTCAGATACCTCCAGTGACAGAGTTGGAACAAAATCTGTCTTGCGGCATTTATATAGAGGTAAGTCTGAATCCACTCATCAAGAAAAATTAATGCCATTGCTGATGGTCTCAGAATGCTTTCCTGTTTCATTATCTACACTACAAAAATGGGTTTCTGTACAGAACAGCAAACAAGAGCCTGTACAAAAGCCTCCTGGTTCACCTTTAGATTTTGAGTATATCTTGCCATCTATCAACACCTCTTCACTCGCTTTAATTGTGTCAAATAATGCACTGAGTGGGGGAGACAGCAGCAGTTATCCTGGTGAACACGTGCAGATTGTCCAAACTGAAGAACCTGAGCAGCCACAAGATGCTGTTTTTGGCATGCACCTGAAAAATGAAAAATCAAACAAATCTGAACCTGATATCAGTCTAGCATCAAATTTACGGCAAAGTAGCTTAGGACAACGTATCACCACAAATGTTATGAAAGATATGGGGGAGAAGTCTTCTGCCAGCAAAATTAATGAAGAAGTATGTGGTGACGAGTCGGTCCAAGAAGAAAACGAATCAACGAAAAGAAGACAACGTGTAAAGCAGCCACACGTTGACCAATTATCAAACAGTAAATTTATCTTTCCTGGTATAATCACTTCAACTTTGCACCCACGCAATACAGGCATCGAAAGTTCTGTTTCCTATTCAGATGATTTTGCGTCTGTAATCTTTGATTCTTGCAAGACAAATTCTACGAAGCAGCAACGACTCGAAGCTGCCAGTGATAGCCAGTCTTTCAATGACAACAAACAACAGAAATATAGATCATCTTCAGACTCGGTGATAATACACAACAACCATTCCAAAGAAGCACATACAGGCGAAAAACCTCGGTCATCATCCGTGGGTGTTGGCAAAGACAAGTTTTCTACTGATGAGAAGAAAATTTCTTTCACAGAGGCTGAGAATACTCACAGTACACGTACATGTAGTACTGTAGCTTCTTTCACTTCTTGTCTGCCATCCTCTAGCTACTTTTCTGCCGTTAGTCTCACAAATAAAAGTGTTTCGACGCTTCAAACGAAATCACAGCTTAATCCATTTGATTCGTTGACATCCAGTTCAAGTAATCTGTCAATTATGAGTGGTTCCTTTCACACCCCAAGAGTTTCATCTGAAGACAGTTTTGCTTATGGATCAAAGGCTAGTATATCGATACCAAACCAAAAAGAACAAGAGGCACCAAAAGCTGGTTCTGAGGTAAACAAAGACCCTGGCATAGAAAATTCAATAAAAACAAAACAAATTCATCCTAAAACTGAAAGTTATGGATTGCACTACAAGATCAAAGAGTACAATGCAGAAGATCAGGTACACAAACCACAAACATTCAATGATACACAGGTGTCTAAAGGCTATGACCAGCACCATATCAGCAAAGAAATAACAAATGACATTAAGACCAACAAACGTTCTGAATTGTCTTGCAATTCTGATCTATCAAACAGCTTAACAAACTATAGTAACATTTTTAAACGAGGCGCAAACAGAGCCGATTCCTATGCCTTTCCAAAAATCCACCCGCAACAGACACTAGATCCACTGGTCGGAAATAAATGGCAAGAACGCAACAATTCGGAAAACAGTGTGCGGCAGTGGATATTGTCAACTGCTCCATTACAAACGATGCCAGTTTCCGATCCCCTTATAAAGTATACAAAACCGCGTACACTGTCTTCTTTTGACCAGTTTATCGAAGAAACAATGCAGCATAAAGAACAAACTTCCAAATCAATTAATGTTGCCAGTAACTTGAAGAAAACAAGTCGTACAGGATTAAACTGTGCTGCGAGATCAGTGAACAAAACCACAAGCGAGTTTGATAAGGACAAAGGCAAGTCTGTTGCAGTTGATGTACTAAAGGATAAAAACAGTTGTGAATCTATTGCTGAAGTGCATCAAACAGACGAACACACGTTGGCTGCGTGGGGATCATCAAACAATGATCTAACCGAGCAGATTTCAGTCTCACATGCCCAATCCACGCACAACCTTTCACAAACGAAACAAAAAAATATTCACGGCTGTCTTGTGAACAGTAATGCGGCAAATTCACGTGGCATTAATGTCTTGCTACGACCAGACGTTCAATCTTCCGAGTCAGACTGTTACTGGTCATGCGTGAGTTCAGACACAGGTTCTGCTTTTCCACCGGTTGTATCGACTTCAGAATCAGGCACGTTTTGTACTGCAAGAAGTAGAGAAGATTTCTTTGTCGTCGACACGTTTTTACCTTTGTCCAAATTTGATCAGAAACGACGTCGTTACACAAATTCAAAAACACGAGCTTTTGATATGAAAGGCATCCGTAGACCAAAGAAGAGAAAAACAAAAGATCAAGGATTAGAAAATAGAGTTCTGAGCAACATAAGATTAGATAACCGTAAATCAAGGAGGAAACGGGTGAGAATGCGTCCACGTCATTCGACAACACCTCTTGTGTCTTCCAAACATGTGATGCTTCAATTGGCTCAAACTTACAAAATTCTTGGCCGTTTTCTTCGAGACGTATTAAAACACCACAATTTTAAATCACCCGAGTTCTTAAATATGTTGAGATATTCTCCTGAAAGTAATGGATATGATAAAATCAAATTAAATTCGAGTTCTTCCGACATACTGACGGATTCTTCAACAACATGGCATGCTAAAATCCAGATGGCGCAGCCAAATTCAAAATTAAACAGAGCTTGGTGCCTAGAGGATACCTTACCAGGAATAACAAAACGAGTTCCATACATTTCCAAATGGATTACTCAGAAAAGCCCCTCCATTTCACACCCGTTACACACACCACACACATCAGAAACCAGCGTTTGGAAAGCATCACAGTTCAATGTTTCCTCGGAAACAGGATTTATTGCAACTGTTACAGCTACACAAACAAGAGTTAAGAGTCCGACTTCCAATTCAGCGAGGGTACATCAAACAAGTTTCCCCATTTTACACCAAAGAAATTCCCCCATCTTACACCAAAGACGTTCCTCCATTTTACACAAAGGAGAACAGTTATCAGAAACCATTGTTAGGCAAGAATCACAGTTTAAAGATTTCACGGAAGCGGGATCTGCTATCACTGTTGCGGCTACACAAACAAGACTTGAGAGTCCGACTTATAATTCAAGACCCTCCATATTATACCAAAGCGAACAATTACCAGAAATAAGCGTTGGAAATGAATCTCAGTTTAACGTTTTCTTGGAAACAGGACCTGCTATCACATTTTCAGGTACAGATATAAGAGCTGGGAGTCCGACTTACAATTCAGGAAGGATACATCAAGAGAGTCCGTCCATTTTACACCAAAGAAAAGAATCATTAGAAACCAGCTTTGGAAATGAATCACAGATCGAAGTTTTCTTGGAAACAAGACCTGCTACCACATTTTCAAACACACAAACCGGAGTTGAGAGTCCGATTTACAATTCAAGAAGGGTATATCTAAAGGATCCCTCCATTTTACACCACAGAAAACAATTACCAGAAACCAACATCGGACATGACTCCCACTTTAACGTTTCGTTGAAAACGGGACCTACCACCACAATTTCAGACACACTAACAACAGCTGAAAGTCCAACGAAATTTGAGACAAAATCAGCAACTTACACTTTGGGGCGAAATACTCCTGGAGGTGATCACGAAGAAACAAAGGAAACGCCATTTTCTGAAGAAATTGAACCAGCTACACTTTCTGTTGTGACAGTCTCCCAGAATGGTTTATACACATCAAACGTGCCACTCCCATTACACGCCACTATGGAAGGAAAACTGTATTACCATCCAATGCTACCACAAGATGAAAGAGTTAGATTAGAAATGCCTCCTTATCAATCCATCTTGGATAGCGCATTAGATGCCCCCACTAAAGAATCAGTGATACCGATTTCGCATCAAGGAATCACTGTTTCTTGTGCAGTCAAAGAGGAAAAGGAAAGTGTTTCGCTGCTTTGTGAAGAAACAGAAACTCTGTGTGATTTTCGTGTCCAGAGGACGAATGATACATCTGAAAACCTTTCTGAAGTTTGTGCACCGGTATCTGATCAAATAAAAGATCGGGTGTATTTATACAGAACGTCTACAAATTCACCCGAAACTGAGATGGATAAGGATAGACACGTTGCTCTAAATGAGCCTATGCAATATGGTATTAATGATCGCCAAGATATAATAAACGTAATTACAAACGTTTATTCATCTGTACTGATTCCTGGAAGCATTGTTGCAACAGATCAAGTGAATGTTGTTTTAGATACAAGATCCGATATTACACAAGGCACAGAAAACTATTGTAACAAAGGTTCCAAAGAAATCCAGCCTAGTCCTTCAGATGAAGAAGTTGCACTGATAATGTGTGAAACACAGTCACCTGTTGGAACATATTCTACTACATTTAAATCCCCTCGGCGAAAAATTGTGGTTCCTGATGACGTGAATCGTAGAAATACTGCGACTAAGGGGTCATCAACTCCGTATCCATCATTACCTGCAGAGATGTTGGAACAAGAAACACTGACATCTGACCTGTCACTATACCTTTCTCCGGAACATGAAGTGGAAGCAGTGACAAGAATACTAGAAGACACATTAATGACAGGAACAGAGGACCAAGAAAGCAACGCACTTTTATCAGAAATAGAAATGTTATTGAGCCCAATTTACGAAGAGTGTTGTTTATTGCAATCTTGTGGCGAGTTGAAAGACTTCAGTTGTCATTCAAAAGAACTTCTCAAGGAAAACTGGACATTATGGAGACAGAAGCAATCCCCTCAAACCTATACAAAACCAGATTACACCGTGCACAAAGAATGTATGATAGAGGATATCCTGCGTTCTGAAGGAGATGGTGATGATATCAACGGTAACAATGACAACAAATTCTGTGTTCTGATACGCGTGCTAAAGAATCTATCAATGTGTGTCAAAAAACTATTAGGCAGGTATAGACAGGAAGATAAACTGCTGAACGAGGGGAAAAAAGCTATAAACTTCACATCAAATACCAACAACGCTGAAGAAACATCCATGTTGCCAGAGACGTATTCAAAATATCATGTGAATAATAAAAACATACCAGAAATAAAGAAACAGGATCTCAAGTCACAAAGTCCTAGTATTTTCATAAAAAATATGGCCTCGAAACTCGGCGTGGACTTCAAAATTATCTTACAAAAAGCTCTACAGATCGCTCGTACTCTGAAATTACAGCTAGATACTCGTTCAACTGGATCATCATCAGCAGAGTCAGTGACATTTAAGAAAAGACAAGAAATTGACAACTTTCATAACAAGGTGTTATCGAAGCGAAGTAAGAATGAAAATGAAAATTTAGGAGAATTAGATGTTTGGAAGAACGACTCAATATCAACTTCAAAAATGAAAAGAAACTCAGATAGCCAGAAAAACAACTGCAACACACAGGCACTAATTGAAACTTACGTTGTGCCTGATTCTACCCAGAAATCTGCATTTGACGTTGCTGATTCGCAAACTGCACAAAGTTTTTCAAAAAGAAAACCTACCCCCAACATGACACTCCGCCATACTAACAATGAGAGCATGGGCAAAGAGAGACCTGACAAAAATGAAATCTTAGGAAAGATAGAAATATTATGTCGGTATTTACAAATATCTAAAAATCATCTGGAGCAGATTAGCTCTGATCAGATGAGCACCTCTGTTTCTGGCAACAACACCAGTTCATTTACCTGTGTAAGCAGAATCAGAGAAAGCTGCAGTGACATTCGGGATACTGATCAGCCACGTGTTGCTTCTAGGCAAAGGGACGCCGTGATAAATCGTGACGAGAAAAATAGTAGCATCGATCTGACAATGTCCAATCAATCTAAGAATAACGAGTTTAGCAACTCCGAGATTTTACCATTGATCTGTGATAAAAACGTTGCAGCGGAAGCCACACATAGACTTCATAATAGTCAGGCGCAGGATTTCAATACGGGCATGGTTTTGAGAGACGATGGGTCCCAACTACAGTGTGGAGAGCCAGCCACACGGTCTGTCTGTAATAATCTGTCCATTACAAAAAGATTTCCGAATAAAGTTGAGAGATATAAAACAAGCCGTAAGACATCGCCCGTAGGAATTTCTCTGTATACAATTCGAGAACACCCTGAGTGGAGAGAATTTGCTTCTACAAATTCTGTATTTTTGAAACGAGAAAAGTCTAATCATGATTCAAAGAAATGTAAAGGTGCTACTTCATCAGACAGCGCTACAGAAGAAGTACATTTGACTGTTAGAAAGGAAACGACGAGAACAATTCAAGGACACGAAAAAAGCAGTTCTCACAAGCGGGCAGATGATAAAACTCTCGCAGTGCCAGAGTACAGATCCTCTGAAGTGTCTGTGGCAAACGAAAATCATCATATATCAGTTCCACGCACTGAGTCCATTGTGTACACTTTAGGCCCTTCAGCAGATGCAAATGTACAACATTACATACAACCATTAGCAGAATCATGTTTGAAAGGAAATGTTTTATATGACAAACAAGTAGGCAAAGCAAACCAAGGGCTATCGAGAACTGTCTATACATCTTCAAAAGTCAAAAACATTGACCAGACGTGCATTAATAGCATTTGTGCTGATAATACGCTTGAGGTCTATCCGTCATTTTCGAACTCATTGAACATGGCAAATGGTCAACTGTCCGAAAGACGCTCTCTAGAGAGAGAATATAATAGCAGTAGCATGACTGCTAATAGCGGCAAAGGTTACACTTTGCATAAAATTGGAAATAAGTCTGTCTGGACTCACCATCCTTTTGAAATTGGTCATTTTTCTCCAAACAACATGAATGAAGTAAAATCAGTACGTGATGTACACTCCTCTGCACAATGTAGCACACAGAACATATGTCAAAGATTTACAGAACGTCAAAACAATAGTGTTAGCACTGACAGTTGTAGGTGGTGTCATACGATAAACAACCCCAAGAGGAGTTTTTCCTCAAATGACAAAACCATAAATGTGGGCAATCAGGAGGGAAAGAGCAAACTACCTCTCTGGCCGCCCATTCAAGACGTATCTCCTCTAGATGAAGCCAACGCAGTGTTCGTTTCTATGTGTGTGGTGTCTGAAACAACAGACCCCATCACTGGACAGCCGCTACTCAGTGTCACCGACACCGTTTCAAAAAGCCATGGTAATGAACACACAGTGACGTATAACCAAAAAGGATCTTGCGACCATAGTCATTTGAATTCAGAAACACTAGCATCTATCAACGCTGCTGCTGCTAAACACCATACTATGTCAGTTCTTCCAGACATGCCCTCAGCCAGTGTTGGATCATCTGACTCGTTTCATAGCATCTCTATCGGTTCGGAAGATGAAGATATACTTGAAGATGGACAGCTCGGCGGCCAACAATCCTACTGGTATAACAATACCTGTGAAACTAAGAATCATCTCATGCGCTTTTCTCAGATGTCAACCAATCAGAATGCAGCTGATTCTCCTCCACAAAGTTCTGAAGCTTGGCAAGTGTCTGAAAACCAGCCAGTTTTCAGTCATTTCACTCAGGGGTACAATCGAAGATCAGCCATTCCTCTAAAAGTTCCACAAAGGTATGGAAAGGCAGTCGGCACCTTAAAATGTTGCGGGAGTATTTCTGAACCATCTGTGTCATTTAGTGTTTCCTCGACAGGATCATCTTGTGGCAGCAGAGAGAAATTATCAGTGTCTGACAAGATAAACTTCTTTACCCGAAAGATAAACAACCTGACTCGGACAGCGAAATCGAAAAAACAACCATGTGTGGAAACTCACAAATCCACACCAATAAGAATAATGCTAGAAAAATATCAGTCTGCAAGCAATGTAAGTAAAGAGATGAAAGTATCTATGCAAGACATCAGCCATTTTGACCTTACTCACACAGGCTCAGATAAGCCCACTAGTCATACAAATGACCTGTCAAACGTATACCGTGTTACTACAGACAAACCTCAAAGAGGCAAAACAAGTTCATGTCGCTTCAAATCAAAAGAACCTACTTACGTTGAGAAAGTAAAAACAGAACGTCTCCGGACAGAAGAAAGCCAATGTTCAGGGAATACAGGGAATGTTATGATAGGTGACATCGACAAACAAAATTTTGAACCACAAACAGCCATTTCTGAAAGTTTTAAAAAACACGGTTTGAAAAGCAGTACAAGTGAGTCAAGCTGCTATTCAACAGGACAGTTCCACAAAGTAAAAAGTCGCAAACAACAAATTCACCGACACCCAATGTTAATGCCACAGCAGGCGTCGAAAACGTATATTTCTCATGCTGATGAGCAAGTCTGCAGCGCTGTGGCGAAAGAAATGACTAGAGGAAATGTTAAAGAAAAAATGAACATCAAGGCAATAAAGTCTGCGGAAACTCTAAGAATACCCTCAAGTTCAACGAAGAATATTTCTGGCTATCGTTCAACTGCCAAATCAAATCGCCATGCAACAAATTATAGGGTAGGAATAAGAAAGGCGTTTTCTGAATTATCTTTGAAAGACAAAGCCACTACCCATAAAATCAAACCTAACCCAAACCCTAAGAAAACAGATACTGAATCACCAAGAAAAATGGAGACACTGACAAAGTCAAGAGAACTTTTTAATTTGTCTGCAAATTATGATCACGCAAATATGGTGGAAAGAAATCCCGTTAACATCTACGAAATGCATTGTACAAAGCCAAAAGCTTTCACTGCTTCTAAATTTCCAGGCACAACTGTATCCAAGCGTCTAATTCCACGTGTAAACAAAACGCAACAACCCTCAAGAAACCAAATTCATCAAAGAGAGAGAACACACAAGACCATTACATCAAAACAGACAGAGCTTCCCATGAAAAAGCAAAATATTCCCGCACGCAAACGGACAAATTCTTTAAATGAACCTTCCCATCCCAGGAACTCACTAACAGGTTCTTTAAATTCTGTTTGCAATCCCGAAAGACAAAGCAAGGGACGTGAAGGAACAATAAAAGAATCGACGCAAACTAGCTCATCTGTAACCGAATCGTTTTCAGCTTTGTCGCAGAGTGAACCAGAGGCCATTTCCTCAAGAAGTTTTGAAATTATTGAAAACAGCTCTGCACAAAGCACAAGCCAAAAGGAAGTCTGTGATCGGGAAGAGCATGATTCAGGCAAATCAGAATATTTTATGGCGCCTGACTTCAAACTTATAGCTAATAGGTCTCCAGATTCAGTTCCAAGCACTGATAAGTCCACAACATCCAATGATAGCTATACGACGGCTTCTCAAACAGTCCACCGGACAACGCAACAATATGCGCATAACGAGAAAAATCAACGTGAGATACAAAATACTAGAAAAAAGAACAGAATTTTTTCCGGAAAAGGACATCAGTCTGAAAAAGAAGTTAAGTCAACGCAAGCTACTTGTGGAAGTGAGCCAGTTCCAGAAACTGCGAGTTGTACAGCAGCATTACGTGAAAGATCATCACATTCTGTTTGTTTACAGCATGGCACAAAAGACTCATTGTATAAGAAATCTCCCATGTTTAATTTCAAGCAACAGAGCACATGGCCCTGTGCTAATAATGAAGTTAATCGTATTGCAGATCAGCATTATAGAACAGATTCAAATCATACGTCAGCATACCATCAACTTTATAACCATTTTCCATGTCAGCGATTGAAACAGATTGGTACACTGTCAAACAAACATGGAACTCAAAGCGGTAGGAGACTTTGCACGTGGTCAGAACAGCTCAAGTGTCGGCCCTTACCTGAAAGATTACGGCAAACTGTAATGCAAAGCAGTAGGCATGCCACAAAAGAGAAGTCAGATTACACAACCTCAAACGAAGTTAATCTGAGCAATTCAATGATTGCTGTTTCAAAATCACCATTTGTTAACTTACCTAAATATGTGAATAAATTGGCAAGACTGTTCAAGGAACCCATTTCAAATTTGAACATCTTCACGAAGAATGCTTTGATATCTAAACGGCGATCCCCTCAATATGAACATCAACAGGTTAAGAAAAGTTTTCTTAAACAAAAAGAAAACTTCTGTTCATCACAAAATAATCATTGTCTGAGTGACTCAACAGGAAGATACAGCAAACAAAGCAAGTTGCCAAATGAGCAACATGGAGAGAAGCGAACACAGGTCCAAAGGGGGGTAAGTCTGCATGAGTTTTATTCGCCAGTTACTTTTCATTGTGAAGAAACAAGCAATCTTACTGTGCCAAAAATTGCAAGGATACCGAGTTCTAAAGAAAAAATGTATAACAGAAACAGATGCAATATTCGCATCAGGACACACTTTGCTCAACTCAAATCACAGACTGTAGCATGTAAATCTGAGACTCCCAAGCTTTCGAATACAACAGAACGAACATGTCACCGACGAAACAGAGGGACTCCAGCCGCGTTTTATCGAAAGAATGGCGGTTCGAAGAATATTGGACAAATCTCATCGAAAATTCCTTGGAGATGTGCTAGTGAAACTAAATATCACGATGCCAACATCGGTAGTAGTCAAATATACACCATCGGACGAACTTTGATAGGTGCAGAAGCTAACCTGTCAAAAAATGCCAGTGATGATGGTATATGTCAACAGCTCAAAAATGCTGATGAACACTATGATACGACTTTGGAACATGTTGAGCGCTGTCCTTCGTACATATTCAGGTCAAGAAGAATACTCTATAAAAGTAAATCAGGCAAAGAAATAAGCAAATATTCAAATAAAGACAACAAAATGGAAGATCATATTTCTGATGATGCATTAGCTAAAAAGCAGCCTTTGGTTGGAGGAAGCTGTCAAAGAAAGATAATGACAAATCAATTATCTGATAAATCACCCACAATGGGCGTTTTTCGATCGCCAACATCTCACGGCCTCCTCTCAACAGTTGCGAAATCTTCTTCATCTTCTGACAGCTACGTTACCAGTAAAACAGATGACCCGGGTTACGGAAAATGCGTCATCCCTCGATCAGCTATATGTAATGGAAGAAGTGAAGAAATCAGAAATACTGCTCCAAAGAATCATGTTTGCAGTAACCGAAAATCGTCGGAGAACTGTACAATGATGTGTTTATCAGAAAGTGATATCTGGATTAACAGATTTTCATGCCGTACAAGAGAATCACCATCCGATCTTAAACAGTGTAGCAGCCAGGTATCTGCACGAGAAAGTGCTGTGTTGTCTTCTTCAGACGATGGGTTTATTTCCCGTGTTAAGGTCAAAAGAGCGTGTTTAAATATACACGATGCCTTTCGGCATTATGATGCAGTTGAATCCCAGTACGATTTAGAAGCTCATCTAAAGAACTCACTACAACAAATTGACAATGATGAAATTATGCTTAATGAAAACGAAGAGTTGAAACGGAACATAACAAATGTGATATCAAGTGAAATTCCAAAGAAAAACGTCCATCACAATGCAGATAAGACTGTAGGAAATACAAATAAGACACAGGAATCGGACACTAGCACAGATAGTCAGCAAAACTTGAAACAAAATCCTACTAAAGTCTTAAACCATGAATCTTATGGACATGCCGTGGGAATGAAGAGTTCACTTGAAAGAAATAGATTGTCCACAGAACAGTTACAGTCAATGGTACAAATACATAAACATAACCAAGGTTCTGGCATGATATATAGAAGAAGGGAATGTCGCCTAGAAAAGAAATCAAATAAGCTGAAACAAAAACCGACGAATGAAATGAAAATGGACAGAACTAGACCAACAGAACACAAGGTGGGTGACTGTAGCGAGAACATGACAGAAGAAAGCAGTGGCAGAATACTACAGAAACCTGAACGACCAAAACATAAGTCTGAAAGAACGAAGTGGAATATTAAAACCGGATCAATGCAGCACACATGTAACTGTAAAGACCGCACGCGCAAATGTTTTCACTCTCCAATAGCCAAAATTGAAATATTAAAACCCAACCCAGGGATGGAAATTCTGACAAGAGTGCGGCGCAGCCCAAAAGTCTGTCGAAAAGAATGTTTCCACAGCCCCAATGTGCACGGCGTTGATTTTTCCACACCCTATGGACAGTCTGCAACCATGCATAGAAGAATGCCTGTAAAAGCAAATGATCAAGAGGGATTTTTACCAAAAGAGTCAACAAGGATGAAAAAGCGAGTTTCCCGTCACAGTACATACGCCACAAAGAATGCATTTACCACTAGAAAGTTTGATCACTTTGATTTATTGACCAGTAAAAAAAGCCCTGCAGCACACATTCACACCAGTCCGCCGGATATTGTTAGTCACCAACAGGTCCGAAAGTTCAATATGGCAAACAAGGCAAAATGTCCCGTCCACCACTATGACCCAAATACAATGCCCAGGAGAATACATAAATCCCGAAAGCAGCGTAATATTAATTTCAATTCTCCAACTAAAAACACGATCTCTGACGACAGGTCGAAATCAGTTCAAGTGGCTAAGAGTTGTGAGAAAAATCCTCAAAACAAATGTATACTTTTAAGAGAAAAGGCGAATATGGAACTGATGAAATTGTCTAGAAGTGATCAATTTTGTCGTAGATCTGATGATAAATACAACAGTAAACTGAAAAAAGAACCAGCGTTTACGAACATGCCAACATCGACAAAAATACCAAAATATTGCACACCCGACCGGGATATAAAACGATCAGCGTCAACTTTTTTTGAGGCGAGAAGTGATAGAAAACAACCCCTTCATAGAAACAAATCCTCAAACTCGGCAAAAATGCTAAGAACAAGACACCATTTCGCAAGCCATGGTCTTAAGCAGCTCGTGGACAGTCATAAAAGATGCGCAAAGCAATTTTTACTTAATTCGAAAACACAACCTGCCATTTCCAGAAAAAATATTAGATCTTCACTGTTCACCTCAGATGAACAGCCATCTTTATTTTCTCTGTCTGAAAACACGAATTCAGAAGATTCTACGATATATAAGGATCCTCAATCTGGAAAACATCTCTCAGCGTTGTCTCCTCAAGTGCGTTCATTTTGCGCAAGATTTCATTCTCCCATTTCTTTAGCATCGCCTGAAAGACATCCAGACTTTCATGTACTCTTTCCAGACAGAGAACGAATGACTCAGTCAAGATTTGTCCAAAAGATGCCAAATCAACAAGGCTACAATGATATGGCCACAGCATCGAATAATACGTCTAGGATTAATAAGGAGAAAAATGTCATACACGGTACATCAATTCCAAGAAATCGTTGTGCACATTCAGAAGAATGTAATAAAAGCAGTTCTAGTTTTTCTCATCTTCCCCCTGCTAATCCGTTCTCAAAATCACATCGTTTAAGTCAGCTCAAAACTCACACCAGACGTTCTGTTGCACATTTGAAACGGCCTCTAAGAAGATGCAAAGATACCTCAAATTCTTTAGAATTTTCATCTCCATACCATCGAGGCTCGTCGAAAGATTGGAACTCATGTCCATATCCTTGGACAAGCCATGGGAATTTACAATCAAACTCTGCTTTATTCTGTTCCGTCAACCGTTGGGAAAGTGTTCCAGTTCATGCTGTTTACCGGTCAGTCTGCAACAGAACCAACAACACCAACAGAAAGTCAGTGTCCGGCAGACCGACGGATAGTCAGTCACAATATGAAAAACAAGCAAACTGTCGTCAAATGAACAAAGTATGGTGTAAAAACAAAGACAATAATTCAAATAAAAACACAGCAAGTTTCCGAATAATCGCCAAGTCATCAGGGGACAAAAACGCAACACCTTCTTTTACAATTGAAGTGTCTCCTACAAATCAGGATAATTCAGATGAAGCAGAACCGGAGTTTGAAGGCAAGCGAGAACCACAGCCATCTGCCAATTTTATGACGACAGAACTCAAAAGCTCCAAGAAAGCATCTAAGAATGCTTTGCGACACTCTTTTCCTCACTGTGTATACAAATCCTCCAAAACTGGAGTAAATGATAATCGTGTCACTCCAAGAACGATAAAATTGTCGTACGAAAAGGGTTTTTCTGAATCAGCATCTTCTGATTCCATACAATCATCTGACAATGCAGTTCATGAAATATCAACAGTAGAGGAAACAAGATGGAAAAACAGTTCTCCGTCGCCAAGTGAAGAGACGACTCAGTTCACAATTCAAACTAAATCGCCACCAAAAATATCCAATGACTCCTCTCCTCGTGTTTATCAGGTTACAGCAACAATAAAAGGTAAGGGGCGATCCACACCTTCGTGTGTGGAAAAATGTGTGACTCGAACGGTTTGTCATGGCACATCTTATGAACCTGAAGGAGAAAATAGCTTTATTAGCAGTGTGTCTGCAGCTCGATGTGTTTCGAGGAAAGTCAAATCACCGATTCCATCATCAAAATTTTGTGTTCTCTCGAGAGATACTCCGGACATACTTTTATGTAAGACATCAGAATATAAGACACCAACATCTGTCAGCACTTTGGTGACTACAGTCGGTTCACCAAAAACCTATTCACTTGCTAAGAAACATTCTCTTAGTTCAACGGATGACGCATTTATACATGCCGCCCCCTTGTGCTCTCTTTGCCCCCATTGCACTGAAGCAAAATTCACGTCTCATGGACGATCCTCTAAATGCAGACACATCTGTCGATCATTTACTAGAGAAAATGTATCCAGTGATACAGCTATGGATCTTATGGCAGAGGCACTGACAAAGCTCAAGCAGAATCCACAGACGGTGAAGCATAAAAGTCATAGAGGGATACAAAATTTTCGGTTGGCCCAAAGATCCGGCTGCTCCGTGGTTTCGGCTGTGCCTTCTTATCACAGTATCCAAAGTGATCACCAGCTCACAACAACTCGTAGTTTTTCCTTGAAACGAAATACAAACATAAAAAGGTTGTCGTCTGTCAAAACAGAGACGACAAGGAGATTAAGGCAAGCCAGGAGAACATTGAAAACCCAGGAGACCCTGTTAGGACTTGTGAGCAAAGCCCACGCAATGCTGAGAAATGCAGTGGTTGCTACTAGGCGAGAAATTGTTGAAAGAAAGAACAGAGCAAGGCAAAAACAGCTGCAAATCGCGATGAAAATAGCTTCCTACAAACGCCTTCTTAAAGATCATTCCTTCCTCTCTGCCTCATCGTCTGCCAGTGCAGAGCAACTTACTGTAAGTGACACTTGTTTCGAAACAGTGTCAGATAGTGTAGAATTTGATGGCCATCCATCAGCAGTGAATGGTAGTCACAGTCACGTGGACTTGATAGCAGTACATGAAACATCTTCAAACGATTCTTTTGGTGAATTGTATGTCAGACAGCAGCAGAATTGTACCCCGTGCTGCATGCCTCGGTCTGATTCATTCCTTGCTTCTTCAGCGGTGGTGTCACAGCCTATCATCGACAATCTGTGTTCACGGTGCTTGCTGAGAGAAGCGACCAGTAATGATACAAAACCACGTGTGTCATGGAGACGAAAGGAATATCCAAAGTGCTCAACCCAAATGTATAAATTAAACTGTGCCAACCATTGTCGTTGTTCACGGCTGTCAGTTAATACCCCATCTGTCACCATAGAATGCCCCATGAACGGATCATACTTGCAACGTTTTTCCAGGTCAGAAGATTCCATATCCTATCCTCCATTTACAATTTCAGTTGAAGAAAATCACAATTTTCAGTCTGGAAAAAACAAAATGCCATTTAAAAGAAAACCCCGTCCCACTGACAGAGGTGCTAAACTTCTCTGTCAGTCAGACCACAGATGGGGGCCATGCACAATGCATTATCTCTGTTCTAAAGAGCTCAACTGTAATGAGAGTAAAAAATCTGCTGGGCCAAATGAAACAACCCATTTCCATTCCACAAGTTTTGAGCGGATCCATGAAGAATATTTTGACCATCTTCGACAGCTTGCAAAGCAGATAGCATCAGAAGCTGTTAAAGATGTTTCCAAATACAGTCTGGGAAGGGGAAAGCCTCATCTTCCTGTACGGCCAGGTGAATCTCTGTGCGAAATTAGGTACCTTTTGACTCTGAAGGATGTGTCCCGCATGGTGGCTGCAGTATGCATGGCCGCAATGAATCAAAACATCACCTCACATTGGAAGAGTTTTTGTTCCATATTTCTTCAGCAAAGAAGGCAGATAAGTTTGACTGCAGTTCACATCTGTAGCGACAGTTCAGATATGTCCTCCACTGTTTCTTTTAGTGATGATGACTCGCCAGTGAGACCCTCACCAGGCTTTATGCGTTCTGCTCTCAGTTCAGTCAAGAGAGTGAGACTTTCAGATAGCAGTCATGGACAGACTAAGCAATTGGAAACACACAGTACCATGTGCAAAGAAAACTGTGCTGGCGACATGGCATCCCAAAGGGTCTCAAGACTATACAGTGATGTTTGTGCAGAACATTGCGGCGCACAAGCAAAATCCGCTACACTGCGAGGAGCTGGGTACAGTGCTAAAAGAACTTTGAAGAGGTACCAGCCACCCACATGTCAGTATCAAGATAACTGTGACAGCAGTGGATTAGATGTCAGTTCTGAAACAGTAGAAGTGAACTCCATTAATGGAGGCGCAGAGCAGGAAATACGGCACCAAAAGAAGTGTGTTGCTTTCAAGAACAGACGTCCGATGACAGGCCGATCTGAGCTAACCAATTATGTCAGCTGCTGCAGCTTCCCTAGAATTCCCAGCACAGCTTTTCTGACAAATACTAAGCAAGATATGGTACAAGGTAGACCTTTGTCAAGGTCGATTATCAAAAATTGCGTTGAGCATTCTAATGGTCGAAATGATCAGATTCCTCGTAGCTGTCATATATCAAAAAGAGTTTCTGTACCATATAAGTACAAACCAAGAAACGGAGGAACACACAAACTATCACATACTCCGTACATAAATCCATGTTGTTCGCAAGACTGCCGACAAGTCTGGTCACATTTGAACCAAAGCCATCCAGATAACATGTATCTAGTGGAGCACTATCAAGAGTCCAGTGAAGAAGTGAGTTCCAGTTTATCTTCTGGATCAGTCAAGAGCAGGAAAGATTGGCGAGCTTCTAAAATTTTCATATCTACTTTACCTGAAGAATCTCAACAAACCCTGCGGTGCCTTCAGAACTGGCGATCCAAACAGTGTAACAGATACTCAGATCAACGTCGCCGGATTAACGTTGCGCAGCATAGTAATGATCGATCTGATTATCAGCAGTGTGGTACCCTCTCAACAAGTAGAGTTTACAGCTGCAAGAGCTGCTCTGAGATGGATTTTCATAAGTTAAGAAAAGACAACGAAGAAATCCAGCCACATGGGTACACGTTCCACGACTACACAGACACTTGTAAGACTGTTAGTTTTGACAGTGATCATGGTGTAAAACGTGTAAATCAAAATATAAATATCAGTACACCCAATCAATGCCGTTATAGGTCAGGTAAATCCGGATGTTCTGTACACGAATCAGATGACAGTGGTCGAAGTCACATTCATGTTGATATAGAACATAAGTGCCGGACTGATTCACGACTTACGCAGACGAGCTATACTTGTAGAAAAAGCGGCAATTTTGTGTGCAAGTCTAATGATCCAGACGACAGTCAAACTATCGGCCATAGACAGTTAACTCAACACAAGTATATCACCAAGAGAAACAAAAGGCCAGCACATCACCGTCGAGATTTTATGAAGTGCCACCAATCAGATCATACAGAAGAATACCGCCATTGTTTATTTTCGTCTTCTTCCGACGTGAACAGCTCTGCATATCTACCTGTCAATGTTAAATCGGTGAGGAAACGCCCTCAGCATGCTGATACGTTTGACGAAGATGGGACAGGAACTCGAATACACAAGTCTGTTTATCCCCATGATGCTGAAAGAAGCCGCTGCCCCTACGTCACTGCAGCCAGTGGTAGGCATCATACACGGTCCACGCCTCATGCAGTTGGCGATCACTGGCATCGAAACAAAGACAGGGATCACCATAAACACCCAGAGAGCAGGAGCCGCGACTCCCGATGGATTTCGCCGAAAGCAAACATGACTGGACATCACTCCAGGAGCTACAGCGCCCTGTGGAGTGAGGTCTGGCTGAAAGTGCAGAGGAACATGAGGAAGCTGGCACGGGATCATCCTGAGGAGACTGGCAGGCTGTCGTTCCAGCAGCTGCTCCGTGCCAACAGCAAGGTGCTGGACAGCCTGCAGTGCAGAACTCCGTGGGATGCGGACAGCCTGAACCGAGCTTTCCGCGATGCTGTGTACAGGGGCTACCTGCAGGTCCACCAGCCTGACATTTCTCTCCGGACCCCCGTTCCTTGAGCTGGATTGCAGACTTCAGAGTGTGTCCTGATTCACCTGTTTCAGCTCGGATTACGGGTGTTTATGGCTGAACTCAGCCTGTTGTTTCTGCGTGCATGGGCTTTGGGAATAAAAAGGTTGAACAATGCAAAGACAGAAAGTACAAAGCAAACCGGGGCGGTAACTGAACTCTGCTTTTCGCTGGTAATGATGTCACACACACGCACACACACACACACACACACACACACACACACACACACACACACACACACACA
>SDAX010001288.1:21211-32448 GCA_004193615.1 Conus consors
ATAGAGGCATGTAAATCTTGTTTTACAGATCTTTCCATGTCTGAAACATTGGCTTGAGTTCATGATTTTCCCTGATCAGTCTGTTATCTGCTGTGTGCCCATTATACCTCTGTAAAATATAAATCACAAAAACGTTACAGTGATGCAACAACAAATAAAAAGAAAGAAAGAAAAAAAAGGAAAAATAAAAGAAAAAGGGAAAAAAATTCCAAGTATACCTGTTCCACTATTCATTCAAAATTGTAATTAAATCTTTGTGCTTGTCTACAAATCTGTTTCCTTAAGTTGTATTTACAACAGTCTGTTTCCATTATAACAGAAAAGACAGTGACACTTCTACGCACACATATCCTGACGACCTTTAATGCAGACTGGTAACACTGCATTCACAGCACTGACTTAGCTTCAGGATTCCACATCTTTTGATTTTTTCCACATTCTGACTATTGTTACATGCTGACAGGGAGTGATTTTTCAGCATTTCACCCTGAGCTGTTAGTGCCTGTGCACTATTGACACCTGGTTGCATGTCATCGTCACATTCAGTGGAACTTTTTTGTGGGGGGAGGGTGGCAGTTTCAGGAACATTAGCTGTATCTCCATTATTGAGACGTGTCTCTAGAGTAAAATTTGTCCTTTTTGTAACCACAGTTTTGTGATTGTATGAATTAAGTGGCTGAGCAGTGCTGTTAACGTCATCTTGCCGGTGAAAATGCTATGTGTGAAGCTAGGCTGGTGTTGGCATTTCTCTCTCCATATTAACCAGTAAAATTTTATTACTTATGCCACATAAAGTAGAAATAATGGATTTTCCACATGGATTGACTAGGTTGTTATTCCCATGCTGCTTTGTGTGAAAATACTTTAAGACAGTCTTTTTGTGGCTATTCAAGCATTATGTACAAGCTGACTGACTAGAGGTAGCTTTTGCAAGCATAGGCATAGTACATGGCAAAGCAAGTTGTCACATGTTTGGATTTTACTTTTAGCTTGTTGCAAAAAAGTTAACATTGGTTTCGTCTGTCTTCACATAGTCAAAATTTCATGATCTTGCTTCTCTTGCCTTCACAGTTAAAAACATATAAAAGCTATGACTCTCCAGCATACACACTACACCCAAGCTCCCAAACTCTCATTTATATTGGTTGGCAACGTGGTGTGTGTTGTTAAATGTACTGTGCTGCCATCAAATTTTAAGCAGCTTTGCTGTGTGGCTTTGTTAATTTGTACTACAGAAGCTACCTGCTGGCTGTCATTCTGTGATTTGTAGTTGCTTACTATGTGGCATGATATGTGAGTGCATGTGTAATGCGAGCATGCATATGTGCACTTTGGTGTGACTGGTACTATAAAGTAAATTGTATAGGCCCCCAATTGGCCGTTTCTGATATCAGGTGTTTTTGCACTTTTCCCCTGCAGAAAAAGGAAGGCCGAGGAAGAAGCAAAGGAGGCTGAGAGACAGGAATTGGAAAAAGAGTGGAAGAAGAATTATGAGGTAGGGGAGCTTGTCTTTTACTGCTATTCACTGTTGACATGGTTGCTTTCTCTAATGTTCAGAATGGGAGAGAAAAAGATCTATTAGTTGGGGGATGTTTCACAATGTCAGAGCCCGTCACAGTGATTTGTGTTCTTGTTTGTGCATCTATTTATGATGTCTTGGACATCAAATTAGATCAGAATGCAACTGGGAAATGTGTTCTAACTGATATTTACTCCCTGTGTTTGTAATAGAAGATCAACCATTTAGCTACCAAACATTTTTGTGTAGTCATGCCACTTACAGATTAACTCCTAGGAGCACCAAACTTGAATCGATCTTCTGAAACTCTTTTTTTCCAAGATAATAATAAAGAAATATTGCAAGATAAATGGCACCAGATATTGTATGAAAATCTGGAAGCAGATGTAGTTTGCTGTGCAGGTGTCTGTGTTGTTGATGTTTATATCTGACTGTTATGGTCACACACACAAGTTCTGAAAAATATGAAATCCATCCATACACTCGATGGCAATCAACTACTTCTTGGCTGTCTTACACATTGTTGCTGAAGTTTGGAGCGAGTGCAGACACACTTGTGCACTTATAATAGCTCTCTGAAGTGTCATCTGTTCAGTCACACATGATCCACTCTTTTTTTTTCTGCTGTTGGGGCCAAATGGTTTGACAGCTGGGAACTGACCTGTGATAATTGTAACTTCTTAGGCCATTGATTGCAAAGTCTGCTTGCTGTGTAGCAGAAAATGCAGTTGGTGTCTATTTCTGATTTGCTGATGGTGTATTTCTATTTGCAACGGTGTGCTTTTTCGTTCTTCAGAATCCTCTCTTAAAGGCACTTAGATTTGTTTTGTTTTATTTGGAATTACTTTGCAGAAGGGGAAGGAAGGGAGTTGGAGGAGGGGCAGTTCACGAATACTTACATACATGACCAAACATGCACACTTGTACCCATGTGTGTGCGAACGCATACACACACAGATACATACTCACTCATACACACACTCGCACGCACACACACACACACACACACACACACACACACACACACACACACACACCTCTTGCTTTTCTTCTATCATTTAACTTGAAGTTGATAAGAGAATATGAAATAAGTTATATAGTGTAGTAAAGGAAGGGTTCTGCATTGAGAATCCTATGTTCTGTTGAGAATCCTAAGAAATACCTGGTTTTCAGTTAATGAGTTGGGATGAAAAGTACTGTTCTAGGAATACATTTCCTCATTTATGAAAGCAGTTGTAAAGGATTGAAACTCTTTTGTTTCATTGATTCTGGTATCCGAGTCCTTTTTTTTCCACAATTGAAATGGGTCAGAAAATCTGTGACTGTCCGTCTTTTGAAGAGGATAGTTGAAACAGAATACTTAGATTGACTTTCCGATGGTTTGTAAGTGTGTTGTATATGTTCAGTATTTGCTTTTTAAAAAGAAGTAAATAAAGACGGTATTGTTCAGTTGTAAGATCTCTTCATTATAAGCAATTTGTTTTTTCTTCTTTTTTTTTTCTGTGTGTAATATGTTTTTAGTTACCTATCAAAATGGATTTTCTTATGGAAGTTTGCCAGGGCTAATGCACTTTTGCTGTTGGTTCTTTCGCATGCATCAGAAACATGCAGCGAATAAGACTGAGATTTATTGTCTTATCTGAAAGATTAGAACACAGGTTTATTGTCTCATCTAAGACTTGTACACATTACATCACTGAAGATCTTATGGAAATGGGAAGAAAGAAAAACAAATAAACCAAACCATTGCTTACTGTGAGTTTCAGACCTCAAATCGAAGTTACAGGTGCATCCCCTTTCAAGACGTCTTTGCATTCTGTTTTCACAGTATTGTCATTTTTTTTTCTTCTCTTTTTTGCCTTTTCTTCCAAGTACATGTGTGCAAATTGAGATCATACCTTTGCTGCATGAGTGGCTTGCTGTTTATAAGAAAACAGAGATCCATTATTTAATCAGAAATCATTTTGTTGTAGACAACAGGTATAGGTTTTCAGTCTTTATTCATTTATTTATAAGAAACATACTGTAGCCCTCTGCTACTGTGTTAAGACTGGTGTTGCTAACCATATCTTGCAATCATTCAACAATGTGCACAGAGCTTCTGGCTCCCCTTTGAAATATCTCGAACACTTGCCACCCCTCCACCCTCTTTCTCTCTACTCCTTGTCTACTTCAGAGTTGTAGCCCATTGTTTCCTGTGTTGTCATACAGTGGGTTGTGGTTTGTGTGGCAGGAGAGTCGCAGCGACAGGGTGGACAGTTGGAGAAGCTGGAAGAAAGGCGGCAAGAAGGCCAAGGGCTCCTTCAGACCTCCCAAGGTCAAGACAGAGAAACTTTAGTGCCACCTTCCCTTCATCGTTTGGTGTTGTTACATTGGATGAAAAAGAAAAAAAAAATCTATCAAACGTGTGTGTGCGTGCTGATAAGTGCCAGTGGCAGGCTGGACTCACAGCGGACTGACATGTTCTAAAAGCAGCTAGATGTGTGCTGAAGACTCGGGGCTTGAAAGGCAAAAGACAAAACGACTGATTACCTAAGTTCCATTAGCACGGTTTCTGGTAGTCGCATTCCCAGGGGTGGAGGGGAGGATATTTGGTATGACACACCAGCTCACCTTGAGTGTTGGGTTGAGAAGTCTTTCCGCCTTTCTGTCTTGCAAAAACAGTTGAAGCGACAGGAAAAAATGTCCAGCTTCTTTTTCAGAAAATACATGGATTCACAACGACAGTACTAGTTGTCTGCTGTTGTGTAAGGGTCACCTGGCATAACAAGACCTCTAGCTCTGCATAGGGAAAAAGCAGTTTGCAAGCTCCATTCACCAGCCAGTTAAAACACACAAGGACATGAGTCGAAGCCTTCCCCAACTGCTGTTCTAAAATGTGTAGTGGACTGAGGGGCGGCGGACAGGCCTCATCCAAGTGCAGTTGAGTTTTGGAGTAGTGAAGAAGGAAAAAAGACTGCAACTGCAACAACAACATACAGAAATGAAACATCTAGATATATTCTAGTAGAAATGATATCTGAATAGATGATGGTAGCATAATTACAAGCTGCATTCTTGCAAAAATCAGCTATATTCTTGCAAAATTATTAGCAGTATCCTAACAGAATTACTTTATACATTTTAGCAGAATTATTAGCCTTATTCCAACAGAATTACAAGCTGTGTTTAAGCAGCATTGTTAGTTATTTTGTTGTAGAATTTCTGGATATGTAAAATTACAAGTTGTAATGTGCTAGCTGTATTCCAACAGGATTACTAGCTGCATTCTAATTGAATCACCGACTATATTTTGGCAGAAATGCTTGTTTTGTTCTAGCAGATTATGTGCTGTATTTAAACTGAATTAATAGCTTGATTTTAGCGGAAGTACCAGTGTCGTTCAACAGAATATCAGGTTGTATCCTAAAGAGTTTACTAGCTTTATTCTAGCAGGATTTTGATCTGTATTCAAGTAGAATTACAGGTTGTATTTGAATCAAATTGCTAGCTGTATTCTTACAAAATTACTGGTTGTATTCTCGCAGAACTGTTAGCTACACTGTAGCAGAACTGTTAGCTATATTCCAACAGAGTTATGGGTTGTATATTTTAGCAGAATTAACAGCTGTATTCAAGGAGAATTACCGGATGTCAAGATTACTTGCCTTGTCTAGCAGAACTGCTTTGTGTATTCTAGAAGATATACGAGCTGTGGTCTTGCAGAACTACTACCTGTGTCATAGCTGAAGTTTTAAGTCTATTAGAACTTTGGTTGTATTCTGGCAGAATTACTAGCTGTTTTCTAGCAGAATTACAGGCTGTATTCTGACACATTGACGAGCTGTTTTGTGGCATAGTTTCTTGCTGTATGAAAGCATACATGCTGTATCATAATATAACTGTTAGCTGTATTCTGCAGTCCAGCTCAGTTTGTAAAAAATGAATTTAGCAGTTTGTAAAAATGAATTCAGCAGTTGATATACACAGCGTTCTTTAGACCAGGTTAATCATTGAGCCCTCGGTGACAGTTGGTGGTGGTTGGGAACCCAGTCACTTGTCTTGCATTCTGTAAGAGTTCACCTTACAAAGAACTGGGTATAATGTCAGATGTCTTGCTCTCTGTTTTGCCAGTGTATGGATTGTGCTCGCTTCTTATCGAGTTTGCAGAATATAGTTGTTAGGAATAGATGCAACTGGTGTGTTGCATGGGTAACGTTTTTATGGATATGGGCCACAGGACACTCACTCGCTCGTTTCTGCATGTGGGATTTACTTGTACGGACATTTTGCCCCCCCCCCCCCTCCCTGTGCCCTCCCTTTCCCCACCGATTAGGCAGCCATACTCACTTGTCAAGGGGATACAGGGGTGATCAGTATTTGGGGTGTTGGGTTACAGATCGTTCTCACATGCAGGTACGTGTACCAGAACTACCGGAAGTTCTGTTGTTCAACAACAAAGCAGTTTTCAGCACCCGTCACATTTATGTGGGAGCATTGGATGCTTTTTTTTTCTTTTTTTTTTTTTTTCACACGCATACCTTTCTTTTGGCTTTTAAAATGGGCAAGCACTTGTTCATTGCTCACAGAGCATTTTTGTTAATGAGTTAAAGCAACTTTGAGGGAAGAGAACTCTGTATTGTTACCTCAGTTCATTTTGGACCAATTTGGAACCTTTCAGTGGTTACTGGATGCTAGTAGAAAGCAAGGAAGAAAGAGAAATCGGTGCTATTCTAATCAAAGGTGTCTTGTGAGATAAAGGCAAAGAAAGATTTTAAGTCAAAAGTAACTCTGTCTTTCTCTACTGCAATAATTAACAAAATTCCGCACATGCATACATATATGCAAAACCATGCATGCAAAAGCATTCAATAGCTTCCGTACTACACAAACCACGCTGCCTGCAGACTTCTTTCATGACATTTTGCTGAAGGATTAGCGAGTGTGACATAGAAGATTTGATTGCAAGAGGCATGCCTGTTTCATGGTCGGAAACAAAGATTCGTCATTTATGTTTTCAGTTTTTGATAGGTGCACATGATACATTTGTCTTTTTTCATTCTTGTGTTGTTTGTACTAAATATTTTGTAACACAGTTCTCTGCTTCATTTGAGTCAGTGTAGTTGAATGTTTCTCCACTCGCCAGAAGTTGTCACCGCCACACACAGAGCAAAGGATCTGCGGTGCACGGAGAACTCCTGGTGGGAGCGTGATGCTCCTGTTTCGTCTGGGATTTTAATATTTGAAGAAGAGTCGTGGAAGTAAAGTATGTTTCTGATGCATGACCGCCCATGTTTTGAAGAACAGTACAGTACATTGGCATCTCGTAGTAAGAACCTGCACAGGCCTCCAGAATCCTTTTTGGGGCATAGAAGTTTGGCGGGTGGATGGAAATGAACATAAGCCTCACAGGTCCTGTGATTGGGTCCAGAGACCTTATGCGTTGAACGTTGCACAGCACTGCAAATGCTTTTAGGTGCTTTTTCATAGGGAAAGTAGAAACAGTAGAGTTTTATCACTTGGCTTCTAAAACAGTGAGTCCTGGATAGTTTGGTAGGCAATGTTTGAGCTGTAAAAAAAATACTAGGGCATGTTTTTTAAAATTGAAAATGAAAATAAATAGTTGTAAAGTGTTTGCTTGTCATACAAGATCATGGGTGTGGCTTGTATAATAATTTGCTCAAAAGAGACACCAGTTTGTCATTACAGATGCCTGTAAAGTTCTTAGAAGGCCTTTGAAAGGTCCTTGATTTTCATTGATATAAAAGGCTGCAGACATCCTAAAAAAGGAAACCCAGAAAAAGCAGAGTCCTAACTGGAGGGAAGCTTTACTGGGAGATCAGTACAAGACAGGCAAAAAGTTCCACACAAAAAAAAAGTGGTGCAGGTCTTCGCTGGGAATTTGCATTGGATCACCTGCAGTGGAATGTTGGTACAACAAGTGTTGGACGATAAAAGGTGTGACACTACTGTGTAAATATTGAAATCATCACGTTATGTTTCACTGCCAGGTTGACTTGTGGCAATTTTTTTTCTTTGTTTTTTTTTTTCTTAGTTTTAATGAAGTTTGAAAGCATGTTGTCTTTAAGTTGGTTTGTTCATAATTTTGACTGACTTCCGTTTTTCAGCATTCTCATTAGGGAGTAGGCATTAGTGTAAGTGTGTGTATAGTGTGAATGCTGAAGAACATGTGTGAATCATTGTATTAAAATTGTCACAAAAATGTTCATAGGGAAATGATGTAGAAGTGTCATTGTAACTGCAAGTATGTTTGTCAAATTAGAACAACAGTTTCTTACAGATGTCTAGCATATTTTATGTTGAAAAATTCAGCTACACTTTTGACTGCTGTAACATTGGAGGGGTGTGGTAGGTGAAGTCTCATGAGACCATTTGCTTTTCAACAGATAAAACTGGAAACAGAACCCAGGTAATTCTTTTACTGACTGATGAACGCACTAACGGGTGACTGGTATCAAGCACAGAGGTTTCTCTCACATCCATTGATTTCAGAGGACTCAGACAAACATTCTGCTGGGGCACATGAAGAGATGATTTTTTTTTTTCTAATTCACATTGCTTGTCGCTTCATGTTTTCATCCTACAGTTGCCATTGTTAAAATGATCACAAATGACACAAGATTTGACTGGGGAAAGGAATTTTTTTCCAAGGTACGCACATGCCTCTAGTTCCATACTTTCGCTGTGGGCGATTTCAATGCCTTTTAATTTTGTTGCAGAAGGTTTAGTGTTTGTGAGTAACCTAGTGTAGAACAGTTTAACCATCTTGCTCAAATGTACATGTGCATGATTTTCCATCCGCGTGTGTATAAAATGTCCAGCAGTGCCATCAGACTTCTCCAAATTAGATTATACTGATTCTGCAGTGCAACACTTTCTGCATCTGAACACTTAACTGTATCTCATGCACAACTTGAGCTAAGATGTTATGTTTGGAAATGTTAGGATTGGCAAGATTTTATGGTTTACCTTGTAGCAATGAAAACCTCTGTCGTGTTGAAATAACAGCGTGTTCAAAGTTAATGTTGTGTTGAAGCAGAGAGTGTCCAAAGTTGAATGTGACTTTCCCGTGTCTTCTTGTCAGTTAAAATCTTAGGTTTGCTTCCCCAGTTTCCTTTCTTTATTGCCTGTATTCATTGTAGTCTTGGCAGCAGAATACATATCTAAACTGCCCCCTGCCCTATCCCTTCTGTTGTGAGAAAATAACAATCTGTTAAACTTTTATGAGTTCTAAAGGACATGTTGCTATACGTGTATTCATCCTCGGTTTTCTGATGCAAGTTTGCCATTATCCCGGCCACTATCACCCCACCAGCCTGTCCCCATCTTTCTCACTATATGGGCTTCCTTCTTTTATTCCTCCCTTGATCCTTGTTTCTTAGTCTCTCTCTCTGTTGTAAGTACAAAAGGGTTTCATTTCGTATCAGCATTTCAATTATGATTCCCCTCTGTTGCGTAATTTAAGTCTTCAATAAAAAATATGTAGTTTTGTATGTCATGGAAACATCGATAACGTTTGTTAAAAGATACAGACTATCTTTGGCAAGTTGGATTTCAATTAAAAAAAAAAAAGTTTGTACAGAATTAATTGGGTTCATTAGAATACCCAGTCTGTGTTGCACAGTCATTTGTGAGAAGATGTAAGATTGTTGTTGGCTTTCTATCAGCCAAAGTTTTGTTTATTTGAAATTAAAGTGAGGCATAAAAAAAAAACCATATTGAGCAGTTGTTTTGGTATGATAACAGACAGATGAATGAGGTAAGAGGCTGCGAGTCCTGAAATGAAAATGATATCCTACTTTCGCTATAGGAAGGCGTTTCTTTTTGTGTTTTGGTTTCAACACACCTTTTTATCACATTGTATTGTTTCATTTTGCCTTCCAGTTGGTCAAGGTTTTAGTGTTGTGTACCCAGTCATTGTTACTGATGAATGTGCTCGGCTGACAGACCCGTCTTTGCATGGAACAGTATGACTTGACTCAGGAGAAGTAGTTACACCACTGAAGTCCACACGAAATAGGTTTACTGTCCTTCAGATCTGTCTGCACAGCCTGCGCTTTGAGTGAGGTGCTACGAAGGGTTAAAGCAATGGTTTGCCCTCTTTGTAGTCATAATACCTGTTGAGACACACATTGATTATAAAAAAAAACAAAAAAAAACCCAGATGTATGAAGTTAACTTGTAAAGTTACTTCTGAAGTCTACCCATGTTCATTCACAGGAGTGTGTTTCAGTCCAGCAGTTACAGGTCGTCTTCTCAAGTTTCTGTTCTCTAATTGTTGCTCTTGATATCGATAATCATTCATTCACAGGAGACCTGTTCTTGTTCATTAATTCCAGGTCAACTTCTCCCTGCTGTTAAGTCATGATTGACATCTGTTTATGTTCATTGACAGGAGTCTGTTTCTGTCAATTTCTCCAAGTTGGCTCTCCAATACCTATCATTATGTGGCATTTGAAATGTGTAAGTTTCATTCACTGAAGTCTGTTCTGTGTATTCCGATCCAGCAATTGCAAGTTGCTGCTGTGCTTATGTTGCATTCAAAAAAAAAGTATTAGAGTTTATTTGCAGGAGTCTGTTACGTGTGTTCCTGTCTGCTTGTCGAATGTTGACATGATATTGATTTTTAACTCGTGACAGTTAAGTGTTGAGATTTCCTCACCAAGGTGTCAGGAAGAATGCAGTGTTGTGTAATATCCTCTAATTACCCAAATGTTTGATGCTTTTCCTTTCGTAACCTGAAAAAAAAAAAAAAAAGAAAAAGAAGAAGAAAGAAAAAAGAAAAACACTACAATTTAAAGGATATCCACTTACTGACTTCTGTTTAGGCTCAGTGGTAAGATACCAAACTTTCCAAATGCAAGTATACACAACTAAACTGTCAAATGTCAAAGCCTTGGAGCCAGGTTAAGGTTGCATATTATTTGTACTGCTACTAAGTATTGTTTAATTTTGCAAGACATGAACACAGCTCAAACGAAAACAAACCTTTCATGGTTTTTCTTTTAACTGTGTACATTTTCACATTACCTCTGAGACTCCATGATTTATTTTTGATAAAAAAAAGACAACCTTTTGAGAATTAAAAGTGCCTGAGAACAGGAAGTAACTGTGCTGTGGGAAAACAGAGGAAAAACAGGGGAATCCTTAAGATTGCTGTTTTCTCTCTCTATGTGTGTATGTGTGTGTGTGTGTGTGTGTGCAACACCTGATGACTGAGTTATATGTAAGATACTTCAGCGATTTTAATGGTAAACTGTGCGTTGGAAATGTGTGATGTTGGTGAGGTATTGCATTGAAACTGTGCTTTTTTCCTGTGTTTCTTTTTATTTCCAACATTGTTATCACCCCAGCACATCATTGTTCGGGTTAACTTGTTTCATCATCGTCGTCACGAATAAATATATGTCCATGATTGGTGAACTGTATGTGAAGTTCTCATTGTTTAATGCAGAAATGTGTTCGGATATGGAACATGCATATTTCAGAGAAGCTCTGCTGTAGAGGAGCAATATAAACATTTCTGGTAAGTTCTTTTGTATGTGTGTGTGTGTGTGTGTGTGTGTGTGTTGCAAGCATGCGCACGTACATATGTGTATGTCTTTGGTAACGGTTCTCACTCAAGTGAAAAGTTTGAGTAAGCTCATCACAATGGACTGTGAAGGAGGGAAATCTTCCTTCTTGCAAGTCCGTTTTATTGACATCTTTATCTCAGCAA
>SDAX010001498.1:5986-17878 GCA_004193615.1 Conus consors
TGTGTGTGTGTGTGTGTGTGTGTGTCTGAGGGCTCGGGCAGCATAAAACAGGAAAAAGTATTGTTGGTTGCCTGGCTGTCAGTGTTCTGGTGAGTGGGTGTGTGTATGTGAATTAGAAAAGTCGAGCAGACATCCGCAATTTCTGAGTGAGTCAGACAGTCGGACACCTGCAGACACCACCCATTCCATCCGTAACACGCAACATGCCATTTAAGCCTGTGTAATGGAGTTTTGAGGTGGAATGCAGTGTGTGCCTTACTGGCTCCACCCTTTACATCTGGGGGGGATCCATCGGCTATAGCCTACCTGGGAAGGTTAAGGTGAATTTTTCAGTTCAAAGGTATTAAGTAATAGTGTTCTTCGCATGGCCTCTGGTTCAAGGTCATCATTGAAGGCACAGGTTCAGTACCCTATCCTACCAATACGTCATTATCTTGCCTTTGTGACTGGAATAAATGAAAATAGATTTAATGATGTCAAGTAACAGAATTCAAAAGAAAAAATAACATGTCCCATCAATAAACGTTCCGTTAGATGTAACAGCGAGGTGATGAGGGATGTTTAGAATAGAGCAGTCCTGAATTGAACTATGTCTTTTCTCACTGTAACCACAGAAGCCCTTTTCGCCTCTGAATAAAACTAGAGGGAAACTACAGAGAGCTCTCTCCAGCACACGCCATTTTTTTTGTCCCCTATTTTCCTCTATTGCCCGTTTGTTACAGTCATATTGGAGCGGCCAGTTCCAAACTGGGAGATGTCATGGAGAAGTGTGGGCCAGCTCTGCTCTCCCTCTCTGGTCCAGTGATGTAGCTCACACTTCTGTGTCCATCAAAATTTCTTTCTCTTTAGGCAGTGACTACCATATGGGCACTTTGCACGAGAGTGAAGAGAATTAAATTATCTCTCTTGTTACAAGAAATCTAAGAGCAAGCGACTTTGAGTCCTTTGGCAGGGTGACCATCCCCATCACACTAAGCCTGCAGGTTGTGGATAGTGGAATGCCTTCGAGTATGTAGGTTATCTGCCATAAAAAAATCGCTAGATCATGCAAAGGAGCAGTTATGTACACAGTGATGATACTCTTATCAAGGCAAGTTTGGTCAGTTGCTTGCACTGAGGTCCTTAGATAATGCCCAACAAAACTTACGATGGGACCTTTTCACAAATGAGAACCCACAGCAAAAGCTATAGCCCCAGGGCAGACCAATATTCATTCAGCTCTCTGGGTTGGGCGTAATCTGTCTAGACAACCTTGAGGAAGAATGCACTGGGCTGCATGGTGCATTGTTCTTTAATAGGATAATCTATCTCCCTGAATGACAGCTCAGTCAAAGAGAAATGGTGTCGACCTACTGAAGGTCTTCAATTCAAGAGTAGGGCAGTCCTAGGATCTGAGCCTTGACAGAGCTCACTCACTTCCATTGGAGATCACTTCTGACTCTAGCCACAATCACCAAGGAAAATAATAAATAATCCTCTTTCCCAGTCATGCACTGGAACTCTGAGGCGATTACTACAAAGATAGAGTTTGTTACCTTCAGGATATGCACTGCAGTGTCAACAGACCTTCAGGCGTAGAAGCTACCAGTGTTTTTAAGTAGACATAAGGACACGTTGCAAGAGTATAATTTTGGCTTTTGTCCAGAACGCCCTGCCCGACATTCAGACACACTGCCCACACCTTGGATGTTAGTCTCATATGATTGTAATTTGTTCATCCTTCACATCGACGAGCACCATTTTAGTTATTTAGTGTTCGCGCGCGCGCACGCGCGCGCGCGCGCGCGCGTGTGTGTGTGTGTGTGTGTGTGTGTGTGATGATTTGTTGATACGCAGGCGGCTGATCAAACCGATACGTGCACGAAATGTGTGGTGACAGCTTGGACAGGCAATGTGGAAGACCTGCCTGTGATTGCTAGCACGGGCTTTCCTTGCCTGTGTCTTTTGTTACGCTGCAGCTGTCCTCCTTTCTTCATATAAATTGGCATCTCGTGGATAGAGTAGCGCCGTGAAGCTCGATCCATAGAAGTTTGTTTCTAGTTCAAACAAAAATGAAGGAGACTGGCATTTCCAACATTGTAATTGGTGGTGACAAGAACTGGGAGACGAATCCTATCCTGGACTATTTTAATTTCAAATGTATTAATAATGCAAATACCAGACAAACGATTTTAGCTATGATCACTGAACTAGAATTTGTAGATATTTGGAGAATTAAATCCAGAAATTGTAAGATGCACCTGGAGAAGACCCAATCCTATACAGAAAAGTCGATAAGATCTCTTGTTAATATCAGACACTCATACTGGTAATATTAGTGATGCAAAAATCCTTTGGGGATACAGTGGTTACCATTCTTTAATCAAACTAAGCATGTGTTTGAATACCGAGCAAAAAAGAAAAGCATTCCGGAAATGTAACGTCTCACTACTTAAGGATGCCAATTACATGGATTTGGTGAAACAAACTATTTGTAATGTCAACGAACAATATGCAATATCACTGTATGACAGACAGAATTTAAGCGAAATACCGAACAAGGAAATACAATTTACAATATGTGATAATTTATTACCAGAAGTTCTGATTATGGAAAAGAGATGGAAAAAAATACTAATTGCATTTAGTATTAAAAGGAATAAACAGAAAACTGTGTAGAAAAGGAAATACAAGACCTAGAAAGGGAAATACCCACTCATGTTAATGCTATTAATCTCCAAAGAAAAAAAAAGATAAGTTTGCACATTTACGAAAAAAAAAACAGTAGATACAATCCTTCTTAGATCCAAAGCTTCACAGGGTGAACAAAATCAAGGATTGTTGTAATCTTGAAAAAGACATTCTGCTAGCAAACAGACGTTGAAATTAGTGACAGATTAAGGACATGTGTTGTCAGAAACAGATGAAATGCTAGAAGTGACCAGATCATACTACGAGCATTTGTATAAGAAAAGGGACATAATGGATATCGATATTAGCAAGTACATTTGAAATCTACCACAATCAAATAAAGATGAATCAGAACAATTAGAAAGATTTATTACTTTCCAAGAAGCATAAGAAGCCCTGAAGAACATGCACAATGACAAAAGCCCTGGCACAGATGGAATTGCAGTCAATTTTTAAAAGTTGGACACAAATAGGAGAGTTTGTACTCAGATCTTTAAACGAAGGTTTTATAAGCAAAGATATGTCGATGTCTCAAAAAGAAGGAATATTCACGTGCCTACCAAAAGCAGACAAACCAAGACAATTTTTTTTTACAAAACTGGAGACCAATTTCATTGTTAAATGTTTCTTACAAAATAGGCGCCTCATGTACTGTTATAGAATTTAGACTGTTCTACCTTTTTGATAATGAAGATCAGACACGTTTTATCCATGGACGATATATTGAAGAAAATATAAGAGCAATGTATGACTTAATATTTACCTTGAAAAACAGTCTCTACCTGGCTTACTGGTATCAGTCAACTATGAGAAGGCGTTTGATGTAATAAACTGGTCGTACATGAATATGGTACTTAAAGCATTTAGATTTCAGGAAGATATATGCTGCTGGGTTTCAGCATTTTATAAAAAAAAAAAAACAAAAAAAAAAACATAAGATCTTTTGTGACTGTGAACGGGAAAATATTTTGGGGGTTTGAAATACAAAGGGGATCCATCAAGGTGCTCCCATTTCACCATATCTACTCGTTTTCTGTATAGAAATTTTAGCATGCAAAATCAGGGAAGACGAGAAAATAAAGGACATAATACTCAATACGGTTTTTAAAGTCAGTTTCCAGATGATGCAATTTTTACATTAGAAGGAGATAGAACTTCATATGAAAAGCTGTTTGAGACTGTTACAGGGTTTGAAGCTGTTTCAGAACTTCAACTGAATTATGAAAAAAACAGTAAAAGTATGGTTAGGAAGACTGAAGAATTCAAAATATCAACATCTGCCCGAAAGGTAAATGAAATGGAACCCAACCAAATAGAAAATATTAGGAATTTGATTCATCGACGATATATAAAAAAATGACAGAAATCAATACAGCAGATAAATTTAACAAAGTCAAACAATTGTTCAAAATCTGGTCAAGACGTATATGTACCCCCCTAGGCAGGATTGCAGTACTGAAGTCCACGATACTTTAGAAACTCATACACATGTGGATTCTGTTATCAAATCCTGAAAACAAAATAAACCAGCTTCAGAAACTATATTTTGAATTTACATGAAATTTTCAAAAAACTGACAAGATCATAAAGAAATACGCAGAGATGGAGATAGGTGTACCTGATTCAGAGAAATATATAGAAGCTCTAAAAATTACCTGGATAGACTAAAAGTGTACGTCACAAATCCAAAATAGAAAAAGAATTTTAAGTGCTACGTGCCCAGAAATAGATTTATTTGACGTTTATGGACCTAAACAAAATTCTCATTAGAAAAAGTAACGAGTTTTGGAAAGACGTTTTCACTTGTTAACTTTGCAGATCAGGTAAAATTAATCAATTTGCATGCGGTATTAGCAGAGTCATTATTTTGTAATGATAAGTTCAGAGTTTGAAACGAAGTCATGAACTTTAAAAACTGGATTGCAAAACAGAAATGCCTAGTTAAAGATGTTATCAATGAAGATGGAAGTTTTCTCGATTATAAAATGTTCTCTGAAAATATTATATTACGGTAAATTATCTATGTTACATGGGATGTATATCATCAATAAAAAAAAGTTATTCAAGAAGTACAAATATCAAAATAACGATCAATAACTATAACCCAAGAACAAAAGCACTGCAAATAATATCTGGAGTTAAAAAGGATAGAAAATTGTCTTCAGCTCTCTCATAGGGAAAAAAAATCTTTGTTATTAGCTCCTTTGCAACACGGGAAATAAATTAAGCCGTTTAATAGATTGGAAGCAAGTATTAAACAAGTAAAACATATTAAAGAAATTAAACTAAAATTGTTCCAAGTAAGAATTTGCCATAATATTCTGGTTACAAATTACATTTTAAAGAAGATGGGAAATCTTGTCAGCGATCTGTGCACATTCTACGAAACTGACATTGGTTCAATTCAACATTACCTATAGCAATGTCAGTACTTCTCGGGGTAACTGGAAAAAAAATATTGGAAGAAACATTTGAAGGAGATCGTCTCTAGCCGAGAATAGGCACTATATAAGTATTAGTAATAATAATAATAATAATAATAATAATGATAATAATGATAATAATAACATAAATAAAAGATATAAAATATAAGCATTGTTTAGAAATGAAGTACATGGAATTTAACAGAAAATGGTGTCCCAATGAAAAACTTGTTGACGTTTCTAATGAAATGGCATAAAAGAGCTTGGTCGAGCACCTCTGTGTCTGGGATTTTGTCCTGCCATTTTATGTTTAATAATTTTCTGAGGCAGGTTGTGTGGATGTGATTCAGCTTCTTAGCATGTCGTTAATACACTGTCCACATTTCACATGTATAGAGGAGAGTTGGGGAAAACCACTGCCCTGTACACCTTCTGCTTGGTCTTGAGACTGCTGCCTCTTCTGTTCCAAACATCGGTGTGTTGACTGCCAAAGTTTGCACCTTCTTTACAATTCTGATGCTCACTTCATCGTTGATGGTGACGTTCTGGGAAAGTCTGCTGCCAACGTAGGTGAATTTACTCCCTGCAGCAAGACTCATACCATTGACTGTAATGTTAGGCTATTGACAGGGTCTGCCTAGCGTAGGTTGATGGAGAATTTCAGTTTTCTTTGTATTTATGGTAAGACCGAAGTTGGCGCAGGCTGTAGAGAATTTGTTGATGCTGGTCTTCATGTCAATTTCTAAGCCAGAGTTGAGAGTGCAGTCATCAGCTAACAGAAAGTCCCTGCTGATGTCTGTCAGAACCTTAGGTTTTGCTTGGAGCCTTTTGAGGTTAAAGAACTTTCCATCTGTTCTAGATCCGATGTCGATGCCTACGTCTCCTCCTCTGAACGCATCAGTAAGCATTGCAGAGAACAAAATGCTGAACAGGGTGCGTGTCAAAACACAGCCTTACATTACGCCATTTGTGACAAGAAATGAACTAGATGTCTCTCCATAGTCTCGATACGGGCCTGTATGCCATCAATTGTCCCACCATAGAGATGAATTTCGCTGGGCATCCGCATTTGGCCATGACCTTCCATAGACCCTCTGTATTGACGGTATTAAAGGCCTTAGTCAGGTCGACATAGGTGGAGAACCGGTCTGCGTTTTGTTCCTGACATTTTTATGTGTTATAAGGCGGTTCAGCAGTTGCCACAAGCTTTTCAGTCAGAACTATGCCATCTTCTTTGTAGACTTCCGCTAGCATGGAGTCTGAAGCTGACGCTTTGCCACCAGACAGCAATCATATCACTGTCTGGGTCTCCAAGAAGATTGTGGTTCATTCATTGTTTTGTTGGTGGGCACTTAAAGGAGCTGGCTGATGGCTTCATGACTGATAGGTAATGGGTGGTATAGTACGCTGTTGAAATGTTCTGTCCAGCGTTCCAAGATCTTTCCCTTGTCAGTGATTAATGTGTTTCCATCAGCGCTGAGCAGAGGGGATGATCCTGATGATGCAGGTCCATAAATTTCTCTTTCAAGGCATCATTAAGTTCTTCATACATGCCTGTCAGCAATCCTTGGATCTCGTCAGCTTTGTTGCTCAGCCATGTGTCTTGCATCTTTCGTGGTGTTCGGTGGCACCTTTTCTCGAACATACGCAGGACACCACCCAGTAAGCCCCCTAATGACGACTATAATTGCTTAGTCGTGGAGCCTACGTGACTTAGCTATCCCTCCGGAGGGCGGAACCACGTCCGTTCAGTGACAGCTCCCATGAACTTGCAGACTCTGATGACCATTACAGAATCAAACCAACGCCATAGAAGTGGAGAGAATTACGAAAATTAGGGCAACATGAGAGCGGGGCATGAAGGGCCACAGAATATGAGACTTTTTTGTAATGCTGATCGATGATAATGAAGAGAATGAAGGTGATGCTATGGATTTCCATTCCGGTCTGAAACTGTATGACTGGACTGCACTCTGAGCTTACTTTTGTAATATATTCCAGCGTCAACCAGGTCAGCGAGATACAGACATCTGCAGCGTTGGTCAGGAAATTTGAGCAACACTCTTAGAGATGCATCCAGTAATTGGATTAAACTCGACTTTTCCAGTCTTTCCAGCTGAGCCCATAACAAACTCAACTATGCTCGCATTGATCTTTGGTCTTTACTAATATCAAAATTCAGTCTTCTTACTTTGGATGGTCTTGTCTTAATGGATGATTTTCTTCTGAAAGTCTTCTGAGCTACTCCAAAGACATTACCCTCACGCCATTCATCCCAGGTCCCTGTGTGTATTATACCTGGCTTCTCCTGCCACTGGCTGGCACCAGCAATCCACTGAGAGAGTCAATGTCAAGTTGAGACGAGGCGTCAGGAAAAAGATGGCTGGCGACAGGTCAGTTTATCCTTACATATAGAGAGATGGAGTATTATGGACACACTGAAAAAAAGGCGCTGCCCACACTGAGGCAGTGACACAGACACAGGCCTGTATCAGCTGGGGCCCTGTCAGTTCATGTATCAGTCAAGTTGGCCACTGAAAAGTGTACAGTTGGAGAGAGAAACTTCAACAAGAAATTAAGCTCCCTTCAATGACGTTGAGGACGACCAGAAGGCTTCTTTCTACAACCATCTGCAACCTGTGTTGGACGAAAAAGGAGCAAGGAACATTACAGTTTTCAATGCTTAGATGAGGTCAGACAACGTAAGTGACCAGATTGTGGAAGTATAGGAAATACAGGATGGTAAACGGTTTAGTGATCTCTGCCTGCTCAATCAGCTGGTGATTGAAGGAATGATTTTTACTTGAAAGTGGTTCCACAAGGTCACATGGAGGTTTCCAGCGTCCATTACAGAGAACCATGCTGAGTATATTTACATTTACGTGTATTGCAAGGTGCTGATGTGTTATTAGATCCCATTTTTCTAGCTCACCACTCGAATCAAAAGACGAACAAGGTACAATGCAGAGCTTCATACTACTGCTTGAAAACGGTGAAGAACAGACAATATTCCAACTTAATCTTTCAAATAGGTTCAACGTGCAGCAAGAACTGTACAAGAACACTGAGACAGCCATAAAAATGGAATGACAACACAGAAAGAAAATGCAGCACAAAGAACGGATCTAAGCTGATACACAGTGCAGAAATTGAATGTGAGGGGGGAAAATGAAATCCACATTGAACTTGAGCATGACTCAATATTCTGAAATGAAAGCACAGGAAAAACACACAAGTGCTCACGAAGAAGTCAAAACTGCATTATAAGTGTGATCGCTTTGACAGGCTGGCCATGAAATGAGGATAATACTAGTTCAGGGCTGAAGAAAGTCTTCACATCTCTTGAGTAACGGATCAGCAACAGGACTAGACTGAAACCAGCAGACGCCATCAGAGCTAACATAGGCCGTGCTTTGATCTGGCTTGAGGCCAGCCCAAGGCGGTATGGATCGGTATGGCTTGCTTGCGTTTTTCGTTTATATGACAAAGCTGAAATCAGCCGACCGCAGGTTTGGCCTCAAACATTATCTCTGGAATTCAAGCTGTTACCTAACAGAAGACAACACTGGCTGTATGACTGAGAGCATGGCTTTGACAAAGATGGCAGCAAAGATTACAACGGCTTTGGTCACTGATTAGCAAAAGGCGGGCATTTTCATGAATGTAAAGTTGAACTTTTTCATGGAATCAACTACCCAAAATGTACTGAAGCATGAGGTTTATTTTCTTTTTAAAGCACTGAAATGCACTTTTTTATGCTTTGCTGAAAAGCAAAAATATCCAGTGCGTGCAAACATGAAAATATTTCTTGTGCATTTGTCCAGATTCTTCTGAATGGCCTCACTTGCCCACACTTGAATTCAGTGGGGCTTATGTTTCGCCTCTGTCTGGAACTGCGTTGCTTTTCTTTCTGTCATCTCTTTTTAACCAAGCTTACACTGCTCTGATTGCCAAGATGCTAGGTCGTTATCAGCTCTTAGTGAACAAGATTTGCGGGCGACACACAACTTGAAGAAGCTGGAGGAGGCTACACATTTTACTGCATTGGGAAGTCTGAAGAAAACCCAGGAAGTTCTGGTGTTGGGTTTGCAATTCACACAAAGCTTGCCCGGAAGCTGGATAGCCTGCCACAAGGCATTGATGATCGCCTCATGATACTGCGGCTTAGGCTTACAAAGGACCGCTTTACCACCATTATCAGCACCTACGCTCCAACAATGACGAACCCAGATGGCATCAAAGAAGCCTTCTATGAGGAGTTGAACTGTGTCATCACTGAGGTCAACTACAAGGACAAGCTCATCATCCTTGGGGACTTCAACGCTAGTGTGGGAAGGGACTACTCCACATGGCCCAACGTTCTTGGGCGCCACGGCACTGGAAACTGTAACTCTGATGGTCTGCTGATGTTATCACTGTGTGCACAACATCAGTTTTCCATCACCAACACCTTCTTCCAGCAGGCAGACAAGTTCAACGACACGTGGTCGCACCGCCACTCCAAACAATGGCATATGGCTGACTATGTGATTGTTCGCCAGAGGGACAGACCTGATGTTCTAATTACACACTGCACGAGGGGAGATGATTGCTGGTCAGATCATCGCCTGATCAGGAGTAAGATGAACATTCAGCTTGCCCTGAAGCACAAATTGGCCCGAGATAAGCTCCCAAGAAGGCTGAACATTGCTCGCCTGTGTAACGGCAGAGACATTCTGTAAGAAAGAATCCAGGCATGTCCGTCAAACATCAGCCTTACTGGAAAAGACACTGGCGAGAAATGGAAGGTTTTCAAAGAATCCCTGTACAATGCTGCAGCTGACACCCTGGACTTTGTTGAACACAAATATAGAGACTGGTTCGATGAAAACGACACATAGATCAACAAGCTCATAGACATGCTTCACAAGGCCCACAGAGATAACCTCAGTGACAATGCTAGCGAGAAGAAACAGCAGAAGTACCTGTAAGCCATGCAGCTCACCCAACAGAAGCTTTGGCAGATGAAGAACGACTGGTGGGAAAAGAAAGCAGAAAGTTTGCAAATTGCGGCTGACACCAACGACACGAAGACATTTTAGGAGGGCCTTCGCACTATCTATGGAAGACTACTGGGTCAACACCCATTCATGCTTCTGACCACACCACACTGCTGACAGATAGGACTGGCAATCTTGCTCGCTGGGCTGAGCACTTCAGTGCGTTTTTAAACAGTCTCGTCAATATCTGAAGAAGCAATCGCAGCACACCCACAACTGCCAATGCTGGAATCTCTGGCAGACCCGACTTCCAGTACAGAGACTGCGAGGGCTCTGAAGTGGACAATGTCTAGTCAAGCACCGGGAGCAGATGGAATTCCTGCAGACATCTACAAGAATGGAGGCGAGATACTCCTGGAAAAGTATATACATTTTTCCATTTTCTTCATCTTCAATTTTTTTTCCAACATATTTGCCAAGTCATTACTATAATGATGGAAAAATTGTTAACCTGCACTTGTTTTCCCCCACTACTTAATTGTTCAGCATAATACTCCTGGAAAAGCTGACCAACCTCTTCCAGTTCACATGGGAAAAGGGAGAAGTGCCCCAAGACTTCAAAAGCGCCTGTATTGTACACATCTACAAGAAGAAGAGTGATAGAGTGTCCTGTGGCAATCATTGTGGCATTTCTCTTTTGTGTGTCACAGGAAAGGTTCTTGCCAGGGTCATCTTGAACAGACTTATCACCCACATAGCAGACTCCATCGTCCCTGAATCACAGTACGGGTTTTGCGCAGGCAGGGGCACAACTGACATGGTATTTGCTGTTTGCCAGCTACACGAAAAGTATCGTGAGCAGAATCAGAAACTCCACATGGTGTTTGTTGATCTTACCAAGGCCTTTGTTACCGTTAATTGGACTGGTTTGTGCAAGATTCTCCTCAAGTTGGTTGCCCGTAAAAGCTCATCTCACTGATCGTTTCATTCCATTATGGCATGCAGGTGAGGGTGGACGAAAATCGAGATACCTCTGACCCATTCCCAGTAAAAAAAAAAATGGAGTGAAGCAGGGATGCGTCTTAGCTCCCACCCTCTTTTCCATTCTGTTTGCTGCAATGCTGATTGATGCATTCCGGGACTGTGATAAGAGGTATACATCCAATTACATTCAGATGGCAAACTCTTTAATTTAACCTTTAACGACTTCTGGCCGAGACTAAAATATTTGATGCCCTTCTGAAGGAGTTTCTTCTTGCAGATGACTGTGCCCTGGCCGCACACTCCCAAGAAGACAACCGCGCATCACAGATCGTTTTGCAATGGCCTGTCAACGCTTTGGACTTACAATCGGTCTTGGTAAGACCAAGGCCTTGTTCCAACCTTCACTGTCCGCTGCTGGCAGTGCTCCACCATCACCTGTCGTCATCAACAACACAGAGATAAAAACTGTGGACAAGATTTGCTATTTGGGCAGCACTGCAAGTAGCAATGGATCTCTGGATGCAGGAGTGATTTTGCACAATTCAAAGGCAATTTCTGCCTTTGGCTGACTCTCAAAGTGTCTATGGCATGAGATTGAGCACAAAGGTTGCTGTGAACAGAGCTGTGGTTCTGAGTGCTCTCCTCTACTGTTGTGAGGCTTGGACCACGTACCGCCGACACATCCAGCAACTCTTAACAGTTCCATCAACGATGTTTGCACAAGCTCTGCAGCATCAAATGGCAAGACAATGTCCAGCCTACAGGTCCTGAAGTGTGGCTTACCTAGCATCGAATGTATACTTATCAAACGCCAGCTCTGATGGACAGGACTACGG